>PVKC010001394.1:0-51005 GCA_004027635.1 Crocidura indochinensis
CTCCTTGCTCACAGTCACTTCTTCTCACACTGATGTTGACCCTGGTTGCCCATGATATGGGTCCTTTTTCTCAAGATCTCTGAAGACATTGGGCATTGTGAGTAGGTAAAGGAAGTTGGAACCATATATCAGCATGAGGCTTTGATCACCCCTCCTCCCCAACTCACCCATAGGGAAATCATCCTTGGAGGGATAAGCATCATTCTAGGAGAAACGTTCCCATCAACCAGCACCATACCCTCACTTTTCAATTCATTCTGATGGTATTTGAAAGCTGATCAGTGTGGGTTGAAAGTCAGAACCTAACAGTGGCCTTGAATAGGCCAGTGAAGCTCAGAGGAACCCAAGACACACACAAACCCCACACCAGGCTTCCTGCATGTCTTTATCCCTATCAGTCTGTTTGGTGGGCCATTGAGTCCTCATTTAACAGTGGGGAATGCCAAAGAAGGGAAATCACCTGCCCAGGATCACACAGCAGATGTACACTGAGCTAGAATTCAGCCCTGGTGTGTCATATTCAGTCCTTATGCTGTGTTCAAGAATGTTGCTTGTGGGGGTACCAGGACTCCTGGTTTTAGCAGCTTATCTACTGTGGGACTTTGGGTCTGCTGAGCAGAGTAACCTTTATGATGGAAGACAGGGACCATGTGTGGTGCAGACCAGACAGAAGTTCAGTAATATCCTTTGAATGAGGAAGTTGAGAGGTTTGAAAGTACAGAGGTATACAACACACTGGTTTATGTAAGTAGAAGAAAATACCTCTGGGGGTGGATTAGAAGATCTTAATTTTTGTCATTAATAATTAAAGTCTATATTCAGGGGAGAAATAGCAGAGATTGACACTACAAAATGCTCCCTTCCCTTTGCTCCAAGTTGTAAAATGAAATGACCATCCAACCATGTCATGATGCAGCTTAAAATCCTCATGGGGCTCCTCACTACTCCTGGATAAACACCAGGTCCTGGGCATATTCCCAGAGTGGTGTGAAGCAGAAAGAGGCCTGGATTTTGTGTAGCTGGAAAAAATAGCTCAGGCCATTATTCCTTACCTTGCCACCTCTCCAAGCAGTGCCCTCCCTCCCACCCCCATCTTCCCACTCATACCCACATAAAATGTGTCTCTCTAGCTTTGCAGAGATTTTGACATTTCAGATTAAGTTGTAACTCCTAATGTCCTAATACACACAAAGACTTTCCCTGTCATGAGACAGGGCTGTTTGGTTCATTTGTCTGGAGTTAGCTCCTATGACCTGTAATGAACAGTTGAATGTGGGCAAATCTTCCAAGGGCTTCCATTGGATTTTCTGTAAAATGAAAATGAGGATTCTCTGGGAATATTACCACCCTAGAATTTCTCCAATTAGAGAAATTCCTCAGTGAATAGTGATGGTTAAAACACTCAGTAATTAGTGCTCAAAGGATGCAGTAGAGAGGCACGTGAGGTGGGGTTACACCAACCTTGCTTTGTGAGTTCTGTTGCTCTATGTGAGCCATCCTGGACCATCCTGAACCATTGCTGGGCCATTATAGCTCTAAAATTTTCAACAGCATTTTTCTTAAAACTTCTTTCAGCGGGAGTATGGGGGTTATGGACCACATACAGTGGTGGCCAGGTTTACTCCTGGCTTTGTGCTCAGGAATCACTTCTGGCAGTGCTCAGGAGACCATATGTGGTGGGAGGGATAGAACAAAGGTCAGCTCTGTGCAAGACAAGTGCGATAACTACTGTACTGTCTCTCCTGTCCTCCAGTTGGCTAAACCATCCCCAATAGTCTTCCTACACCTATAGGTAACACTTGAAGCTTGAGTAAGAATTTCAGCACCCTGTGAGAGCCAGCCTTTAATCAGCCTCTTTCAGCTATATCTATGGGGACACAGGTGTGGAGAGTGGGATTCAGAGGGGGTGAGGCCCACCACACCATGCTCTCTGGAATGTACAAATTAACCTGAAGCAATTATTCCCTGCATTGGAAATCTCCTTTACTCCAGGATTAGGCAGAGCTTTTTTCTTTTTAAATCTTTATTTAAACAACATGATTACAAACATGATTATAGTTTGATTTCAGTCATAAAAACAACACCCCCCTTCACCAGTGCAACATTCAAACCACCAATGTCCCCCATCGCCCTCTTCCCCCCAACCCCTGCCTGTATTAAAGACAGGCATTCTACTTCTTACTCATTAACATTGTCAAGATAGTTGTTAGTGTAGTTATTTCCCTAAATGCATTCACCACTCTTTGTGGTAAGCTTCATATCACAGTCTTCATCTCTATTGTCTCCGGGCATTATTACAATAATGTCTTTTATTTTTCTTAAAACCCACAGATGAATGATACTATTCTGTATCTATCTCTCAGCCTCTGACTTATTTTATTCAGCATAATAGTCTCCATGTCTGTCTATGTATAGGAAGATTTCATGACTTCATCTCTACTGATGGCTGCATAATATTCTATTGTGTATATGTACCACAGTTTCTTCAGTCATTCATCTGTTGAAGAGCATCTCGGTTATTTCCAGAGTCTGGCTATTGTAAATAGTGCTGCAATTAATATAGGTATGAGAAAGACATTTTCTGTATTGTGTTTTTGTGTTCATAAGGTATATCCCTAGGAGTGGTATAGATAGATCATATGGGAGCTCAATTTCCAGGTTTTTGAGGAATCTCCATATTGTTTTCCATAAAGGCTGGATTAGATGGCATTCCTACTACTAGCAGTGAATGAGAATTCCTTTCTCCCCACATTCCCACCAGCATTGATTATTCTTGTTCTTTGTAATGTGTGCCAGGTTCTGTGGCATGAGATGTTACCTCATTGCTGTTTTGATTTGCATCTTCCTGATGATTAGTGAGTGGAGCATTTTTTCCTTTTTTTTTTTTGCCATTTGTACTTCTTCTTTGAGGAAATGTCTGTTCATTTCTTCTTTCCATTATTTGATGGCGTTAAATGTTTTTTTTTTTCTTGTTAAGTTCTGTCGATGCCTTATATATATTAGATATTAGCCCATTATACAACGGGCATTGGATGAATGAGTTCTTTTTTTTTTTTTTTTTTGGTTTTTGGGCCACACCCAGTGACGCTCAGGGGTTACTCCTGGCTATGCGCTCAGAAGTCGCTCCTGGCAGGCACAGGGGACCATATGGGAACCGGGGGATCGAACTGTGGTCCGTCCTAGGCAAGGCAGCAGGCACCTTACCTCCTGCGCCACCTCCCGGCTCCCTGAGTTCTTTTTTAATAAAAAATATTTTATTGAAGTACTGTAAGATACAAGATTAAGCAAATTGTTGATGGTTGAGTTTCAGTCATATAATGTTTCCAACATCCATCCCTTCACAATGTATATTTCCTGCTATCAATTTTCCATTTTCCTAGTTTCCTTTCTGTACCCCCTCTCTTTTGCATGGTTTGCTGAAAGTGTATCATGAATAGCTCTTTAAATTGCATGGAGCTTTCATATCAGGAAAAACCACTTTTTCCACTGGCTATGCTCATGGTCACTGCTACTCATAAAGGTATAAGATCCTGCCTGGTCGTGGTACTCTGCAGCCTTTCTTTGTCCTGCATCCAGCTTGACTTCTCCCTAGCTCTGCCTCATTCCCACACTCCCATCTCTAGAAGTGAGAGGCATGCCTGAGGCCCCAGTGGCTCTTATTTATGGGCACATCTGGAGCTGAAGCACAGCAGGTCTTATAAGGGATCAAAGACTCTTGACATAGGGGCTTAGTCCCTGTCTGTGCCCCAATTCCTTATTGACGAGCTAATAGGGTTGGCTAAGAAGATGCAGAAGACAATGGAGTCAAGTCTTCCTCTGCTGCTAGGGGCCCCCAAAGTGAGCATGTTGGTACCCCTGAGCATGAATGTCTGAGATTCATGTATTGGAAATGGTTTTTAGGGTCTTGAACCCTCAGAAGGGTGAACTCTTGAACTTGGTCTTGCTCCTCTTTGATGCCTTTGATGTGGAACAGGGTGGTTGCTGAGAAGTCCCAAGGGATCCAGAGAAGAAAGACCAGGCCAGTCCTGCCCTCACAGGGTTTGAGGGCATCTCTGAAGATGTGGTGGATGGGGGAGCCTCGGCTCATGACCTGGTAAGAATTCAAAAAGAGGAGAGGTGATCAGTATGGACTCTGCAGAGTTCACCTCTGCTGTCAGTCCTGGGAGAGCTCAGGGTTGCCAAGCACAGATGAGGATCCTCCTGCACAGAGGTGTTCATAGAAAAGGAGAAAAAGGAGAAAAAAGCATTAGGAGACCATCAGAGTCAGTGTCTGGGTCACTTTGTTTAGGGGAAAGTACCTGGGTACAGGTGAGATGAGGAAGGTGCCCTGGCAGTCAAGAGATGAGCTAGAGCGCCCCATAATAACTCAGGAATAGGTGAGAGCAGGCAGCCAGGCTGGAGTCAGCAGGTGGGAGTGGAATAAGAATTCTTTTAGAGATCAGGGAGAGTAGGAGATCACAACTCTACCCACTCTACCCCCTCTCATCCTCCCCCAAGTTAGAAGAGATAGAAAATTAGGCATAAGAGCAACATTTCTGCCAAGAATAATTTAGGAAGAAAAAATACATTTTCTTATTTCTGCTGAAGTTGTAAAATTAGGCCAATGGCGGCTGCTGCTGATTAAATCCACTTTCTGCAAAAAGTAGGCCTCAGCCATAGAGCAGCTACACAAGTAGGCAGGCCACAGGCTGAGGTTCAAGGCATGATATGGAGGTTCAAAGGTGAGGCCCACACTGTCAGAGAAGTGGGACAGTTGAAGGAGTTTTATTGAGATCAAGGAAAGGCCAGTGTGAACACTTCCAAACATTGGCCTCCAAAGCCTGACTGTGGTTTTGCCCCACTCTGGGGTGTGATGGAGAGTGACTCAGTGCCATAGTGGATTTTGAAGAGCGAGTATGAGTTTCCAGATGGAGGAGAAGCATCGAGGCATCTACAGTGGACAGAATGGGCAGAGGCAGGTGGGTCTGGAAGTGTATGATTTTGTGCTGGGGTCATAGAGTTCAGACTGGAAGGCTGGGAAGAGAGGAAGACATATTGGTTTTCTATTGTCTTTGCAAATAACCACACAATTTGCACCTTACAAGTTCACAGGCTTATTATCTTTGTTTTGTAGAAAATGAGGGCCAAAGGCTTCAGAGGTTGAAATCAAGGACAGGCAGAGCAGTGCTGGGGAGAGATGAGAGAAAAGGACTTCCATTTGCTTGCTTCTTGGAGTCTTTGACTAAACTTAGAGGCTACCTCCTGAGGTTCCCTCCACTCCCCATCCAGAGCCCACCATATTCTAGACTCCTCTTCCACTTCTTCCACCTTTAATTACAGCTGGGAGAGCCTGGGCTTCTCTCATACTTGAATCTCTTTTCAGTTTCAGAGCATAATCAGGTTGGATCCTAATCCAAAGTAACCCCCATCTGCTAAGAGTCTTTGCACATGCTTGGAGTTAGGGCAGAGATGATTCTTCCTTGCACGAAGAGGGGAGGTGAAGGAGGAGACAAAGTCAATTAAGCATCAATTAGGGGCCAAAGACCAAATGTTTGCAACCCTCACCTTATTTTGTCTTTACACCTACCCTGCAAGTTAAGAAACATCACTCCTGTTACATAGATAGGAGAACTGAGGCTGAAAAGGACTAAGAAAGAATAAGTAACTAAGGAGTTAGCTTTAGGGTTGGGGTTGGACTCAATTGTAGACTTAAAGCCATAGCCCCTGTATCTCCTGTGATTCTGGCATCTTCCATTCTCAGGACACAGCCAGTGCCACACCAGGCACTGAGCATGCAGGGAGCTTTGAGAGAGAGAGAGAGACACTGCCACTCTGGCCCATGATGCATTTTTTGAGGGGTGGGGTGGGTGGGGGTTTACTGTTTTACCTCCCAATGATTGACAGGCCCAGCTGGAGGGTTTGATATCAGCAGATATTAGTGGAGCAGGCAGAGCTGAGCTGTGGCACAATCATTCCTGCTCCACATGGCGTGTGGGTGGATTTAGAAAATGAGTTAAAAGTGCCCATCTCTGTGTCAGACACAGTAAAATCTCAACACATGACTGTTTTTCTTCCTTGCTTTATGCCATCTTTTCCTTTCTGTGTCAGAACTTATCTCAGTCTGTCTGGGAAATGGCCAGTACTCCCAGTACAGTAAAAACAGTTGGCAACTTTCTGTGAAAGATGCCCGTCTGGTACTTTTACAAGACAATGAAGATTTTGTCTTTTTTCCTGGTAACATCAGAATTAGAATAATGAAGGCATCAGAGACTTACTTTCTGGGACCTGGTTGCTTTTTGTAACTTCCCAGGGTGAAGGGCAGGTGGCACAGTGGACACTTGCCAGCTCGTTCCATCTAGAGTCACGGGCAGAAGGGTCTGCCATTGCTGCTGGCACAGGCATAGACAATCTTCTTCCCCTGTTCGTGCTTCTGACTTTATGTGCTGATAATGTGGTTTTAACACATTTTTATGAACATTTGGGTATCTTGTGCATTAATTTTTTAGTTATTGTAGGGGAAATAAATTGTCTTTACACTCTAATAAAATCCTTGTTCCCTAGCCTTGGACAAACCCAGTGGCTGTGAGCAGGAAGCCAAATTGAGAGTCAATACTCCCCCATTGTTCCATCCAGTTCTTGATGTGTAGCTTTGGAAAAGTTCCTTCCCCTCTTTAGGCCTCAATATCTCCTACAAGGTCTCTAAAATTTAGCCTGAATGTGTGAAGGGTAAAGGCCTCCCATTCTGACCCACTGAAGAGCCCAAAGAATTCAGCTGCTATCACAGACAGGGTAATCACTAGCTTGGATCAAAATCCAGTATTAGCTCTGCCCAGAGCCATGACTGGGCCACAATGATGGCAAAAGGAGGTGAGTCAGTGAGGAACTGAGGGCAGAGGAGCCCCGAGAGTCCCAGGATGACAGGGTGAGGCTGGCTCAGAGGGGCCCTATGTGTGAGAATGGCTCAGAGCTGAGGACGCTGTGGGAATTGGGAATTCAGTAGAGGTGGGAGGGAAGAGGAAGCAAAGAAGTAGCCCTTGGTCAACTTGGGCCACTGGTGGGTTCTGGCATCAGACTAGGGCTTGGCTCCCACATCCTCCCTTTTATAGCAGGACTAGAGATACCCCCCTCCCCACACTGCATTTTAGAGACAGGTGAGGCTTGTGGGAGGTCAGGGAAGGAGGAGGTAGAAATAGTAGCAGGTGAGGGGCCCGTGGAACCTGCCTGTCCATCACTGCATGTAAAGATGCCAAGAACCTCACAAAAGCTTTCACTTGATCCCTGCATGAGTCACTTTGCAGACTGGAAGAAGCATGAGCCTTGATGTCTGAAATCATCTTGCTGGGCAGTACCTAGGTAGCTTTATAGATTTTTTTTTGTGGGGTGGAGGAGGGGTTACCTATGAGCCTCAGAACCTATTTTCTGGATTAAAAGCTCATGTATGGAGCCTTGAACCCTGACTACCTTCTCATCCTCATTCACTCCACCAAATCCTGGACCTACCTTAAAAACTCTATTTTGGGGTTGGAGAGGTAAGGTAAAGTGCTTGCTTTGCAACTGACCTGGATTTGATCCTTGGCATTCTATGTAGTTCCTGGAACACTGCAGAAGTGATCCTGGAACAAGTAAGTCTTGGGTATTGCTGTGTGTGGCCTAAAACAAAGAGTTTCATTTCCCCAGGGGGAGGAACTTCATTACAGAATCTGCTCCCCATCACGCAGAGTTTAGTACAACAGAAGATGCAGTCTTCAGCATTACTTGGGAGATCTATGTGTTGGGATGGCAAATCCAGGGTCTGTCTGTCTGTCTGTCTGAAGCTGCAGGGTTTTAGCCATGGTTCTGCATGCTTCTCACAGGACTTCTTCATCCCCAGAGGCTGACTGAATGTTAGTGGCCCAGACCACAGATCTTTCCATCCCAAAGTCCTCAAGAAACCCGAGTCTGCTGGTGCTCAGGGCTACTTGCCCCAAGGTTCAGAAGAGAGTCCCCAGGAAACCTGATCAATGCAATGTCAAACCAACCCTCTGATTCTAAGTCCCCTCAGCCTTTCTCCTGCTCTGATCTTGGTCTCACAGCTCAGAAAATCAATACCTTTTGCAATTTCAACGTTGTCACAGAGCAATATGGGGAAAGCCATCAATGGTGTGTTAAAGATCTTTCCAATAATGTACACGTTCACTGTTATGAGGGCTTTTGGCAGCTGGCAGTGAGTCAGCACTGATTTATTTGTAGGTGTTGGGTGAGGGGGAGACACCTTCACCAAGCCTGTCCTGGTGAACTTAGCCCAGCTAAATGGCTAAGAAGGTAGAGGCAGAGAACTAGAGTCTCTTGAAATGAAAACAACCTCCATTGATAATCATCTTAAAAGGCAGAACTGGTCAGAATCAGATGTTGAAGACTTACAACAAAGCTTAAAATCTACAAAACCTGAATATTTATTTTCTGACCCTTTACAGAAAAAATTTGTAGACCAGTCTCCTAGATACTTGCTTTCAGGAAACTGACAGAATTTTGGAGGGGGGCCACACCTGATGATGCTCAGAAGTTACTCCTGGCTATGCGCTCAGAATCGCTCCTGGCTTGGGGGACCATATGGGATGCCGGGGGATCAAACCGAGGTCCGTCCTAGATTAGTGCATGCAAGGCAGACACCCTACCTCCTGCGCCACCGCTCCTGCTCCAAATGACATGGAATTTTTGTAAATATTTGCTGTATATTATTATTTTGTGTTTAGGCTATATCTGTCTGTGCTCAGAGATTACTCCTGGTAATATGGTCCAGGGGACCATATTTGGTTTTAGATTTTGAACTAGGGTTGATTATATGCAAGGCAAGTAAGAGAGGAGAGATCTATGTGTCGGGATGGCAAATCCAGGGTCTGTCTGTCTGTCTGCAGCTGCAGGGTTTTAGCTATGGTTCTGCATGCTTCTCACAGGACTTCTTCATCCCCAGAGGCTGACTGAATGTTAGTGGCCCAGACCACCGCAGATCTTTTTCACTCCTGCTTTTATTATTTCTCCTGCCCATATGATACTATTACTTAGGGTCATTTGGTTTCCAAATGGGCTGAACTCCCCTATATCTAGAACAGGAAGCAATCAGGGAAGCCACTGAGCTTGCAGTGGGAAAGGGCCTACCCCTGCTGGCTGCCCCTCTTCCTACTTTGCCGCAAGAAGAGTTGTCAGAGTGCAAGTGCAACTCACCCAGTTACATCTGAATTCTGCACATATAACAGACTTCTTTTTTTTTAAAAATAAGTTTATCTTAAATATCATGTGGGTCAGATTAATGCTAAAATATATTTTTAACTGCCTTTCAAATGTAACTGAGAGTCCGCCTTATATTTTTCTTCACTAAATCTGGAAATCCAACCCTTGAGCCATCTAAGAGGAAGTGCCCCAGGGAAAATCTTTAGTCTCAGAATAGATTTCAGACTCCTCAGCCTGGCATTTAAGTCCGCCTTTGGCAAAGTCTGCAGCCTCCTCGCCTGCTTGGCCTTTCCATGTGCCCAAGCATTGCCACAGGAGCACCTTCTGGGTTCCTTTTTCACTCCTGGCTGCCCACGTTGCCCCCCACTCCCTAGCCCCTCTTTCTTGTCTCACAGTCTTCTGAGATGTAAAGTCCATTGAGCAGGGGAATGGAGACTGGCTATCCAGCCATGGTCACTAAACAGATTCAACATCCCCCAACCTTATGAGGCTCCTGTCTGCTGCTCTCCAGGGGATTCTTTTCTTTCTCCCAACATCTGAGCAATACCTCAGAGCAGGAGAATGTGGACAGAGTTTTTGGAGCATAGATAGGTTTCCTGCTCTGGTGGAGGTATGGGCCTCCCCAGTCGAACTCCCAGTGCCAGAGAAGGGAGGGTAACAGCAGGGAGAAGGGAATGAGCAGAAGCTGCCTTAAAGTAGGTCTGTGCAGTTCCATTGCTTCAGGTTGCTTTTAAATGGGATAAAATTATCCTCTAATTTCCTTTCTTTCCATCCAATGCTTCAAGAAAAGACCAACTTGACATTTTAGGGCAGGGATGGAGGGGGAGAAAAGTGAGAGCCACAATCATAAGTAGAAATGTAGGATGGAAAAACCTCAGCACACTCAGCATTTGCACCCTGCATGATGAAAGCAAGGGGGGCAAGGAGTCCTCTGGCGTGCCATATTCTCTCCATGTGGTTCCCTCTTAGCAGGAGGGGCTTGCACAGCAGATGTTGGCTTCTCCTCACACAAAGTCTCTTTCAACTTCAGTCTAAAGTGGCAAGACCTGGCAGGATCACTCTATGCATTAGCCCATGAACTGTACATCTTAAGACCCAAGCATGGATGTGTCCAACCAAATGGTGCAATAAAGCACATTGATAGGTTTCTTTGTTCAAGTCTCCATCTGTTCATTAGATGACAATATAGGGATTGTGAACATATTGCTATATATGTCTCAGTTTTTCATCTGAAGAAATGGACCTAGAAACAGTATTTACCACCTCACACCAAGATTGTGAAGAAATAAAGTGTTTACTATCCAACACATAGAAAGCACTCAAAAAATGTCAGTGACTTATGATCATTTGCTTTATTATTCTTAGATGGCCTACAGAGGCATCAGCATGGCTTTCATGACAGACTGTGTCTCAGGGTATTTGAGATGAATTTATGAAGTGATGGAGATGTTGGTATCTTGTTCTTCTGATACAAAATAATTGGGTTGAGTCATTTTCCCTCTTTCCAAGTCTGATTTTTAAAAATCTGGTAAATGGGTCCATGGTCTTATATGATGATTAAAATCCTTTTCAAGTGATGATTTTGTGAAAAAAAAATAGCCAGACAATCAGGAACTTCTTTAAATAAAACAGACACTCCTTTTGCAATCTTTCAAATGAGTCAGGAAAAGTTGTTGATGAAGTGAAGATAAATCATATGTCTGGCTCATGATAGATTTGAAGTTGTTTGGGTCTTCTGGCACTTCTTATATCCATTTGTTAATGCAATAAAAATTATTGAATATGATGTGGACAAGGTTAGAGTTTAGGGAAATGGAAATCAATCAGTCATTCATTCACTCATGGAATACATGGTGAGGAAGGGCCAGCTCTGCTCCAGCCCCATGTGTGCTCACTGTGAATACAAATGGAAACAAACAACAGACAGTGGCTGCCCTCACATGTTCATGTGAGGTGTGTTCAGATAATAAACAAGTTATCACCAGGTAGATTGATTTCAGATCATAATAATGTGATATCTAAGGTGATATGTGAGATAGAACAGGCCTTGGTGCTTTGGGAAGTGGGGTGGGTGAGTGTGGATGATAGAATCATTAGGGAGGACTTCTTGGAGGAGATGCTATATAAAGTCAAGGCTGAACAATAGGGGGCCAGAGAGATAGCATGTAGGTAAGGCATTTACCTTGCATGCAGAAGGATGGTGGTTCAAATCCCAGAATCCCATAGGGTCCCCCAAGTCTGCCAGGGCAATTTCTGAGCGTAGAGCCAGGAGTAGTCCCTGAGCGAAGCTGGGTATGGCCCAATCTCCCCCCCCCAAAGATTGAACAATTGGAAGTATATAGATAGAGGGATAAGAAAGAAAATCACAGTAAAGTGAGAAGTATGTGTAAAGGGCTGAAGGTGGACAATAGTTGGGCATATTCCAAAAAGTGGAAAAGTCAAGGTGGCTGGAGCTGAGAGTGGGGAAGCCCAATAGATAAGGTCATAGAGGTAGAGTTGAGAGTACTGAAGGTGTTCTGCCAGCATAGGTAGGTCTAACTATACTTTCCTTGGAGAGCTCAAGTGGATACACAGGTAGCATGAGTGCAAGATAGACAGGCAGCCTGTAAGAAGACCTTGAAAGTCCTTTCTAGTCTCATACATTTCTAAATTAGAGGCTTAAACACAATTTGCTAGCTTTAGTAGGGCAAATGCTCTCACTTCCAGTATGGTTTATATTATTAATTGATTTAGCACTACATGTCTTTTCCTTAGCAAGTGAAAAACTGCCCAGATTTTTTACCCATTTCCCAGAATTATGACCAGCTTTTGTGAGATTTTTTTTCTATATTTATACAAATAGGTATAAATTTTCCCATGAAAATGAAAAGGCTAATTGAGTCAGGTCTTTTTTTTTTTTTTTTAGTATGGATGCATTTAACAACATCCTAATATTAGTGGGTAATACAAGATTAAACAAGATTTCCTTTAGACCCTTGGAAACTCCTTCCAGCCTGGTTATTGTCCTTTTCTCTCCAGAAAATCACTCACTGGAAACTATCTGGTTGTCATGTTGGCCCCATGTTTCCCAACTTTAAATAATTTGGAACCAGAGTTAAAGGCCAGGAAGTCCAGCCCATCATTTTATAGATGAGGAAACTGAGTCAGAGAAAGGCAAAGGCTTTTCTAGAATACCTAGTTGGAATATTATCCGGGACAAAAACAGCATGTGTAAATCCACTGACCTTCCCATGCATGCAAAAGATAGTCTGACAATATTTACAATTTACTCACTAATTGTTTCAGTTGAAAGCTACTCATTGATGGCAATATCAGATAATGAGCAAGTTACAGACAGAGCAAATAAGATTACATTTTTGTTCTCAATGTGGAAATGTGAACAAAAGCAGATCAAGAAAAAGACCAAACAAGGGATCAGAGAGATAGCCTGGAAGCAGGGCGTTTTGCCTTGCATGCAAAGGATGGTAGTTCGAATCCCGGCATCCCATATGGTCCCCTGAACCTGATAGGAGTGATTTCTGAGTGTAGAGCCAGGAGTAACTCCTGAGCGTTGCTGAGTGTGACCCAAAAACCAAAAACCAAAAACCAAAAAGAAAAGAAAAACGCCAAACAGGAAATGTCATATCATTACCACCATTATTATCATCATCATAACCACAACTGTCACCATTGCTGCTACCATCTTTGTCATGACCACCATTACCATCATTATCATCATCATAACCATTATCACATCACTGCCACTCTCATTATCACCATCACCATCATCACGACCACCACAATCACACCATCATCTCATTCACTACCACCACCATTATTATCAGCACTATCATCATCACTATAGTCCTCATCCTTACTACCACCACCACCATCATTGCCATAATCATCATCACCATCATCACCATCATCATCATCATCATCATCATCATCGCTACCATCACTACTACACTCACCATAACCATCATCATTATCATCACTGCCACCATCATCACCACCACTATCACAGTCATCTCACCACCACCACTTCTATCATCATCATCACCACCATCATCACCAACCTTATTATCAGAATCTCCACCACCATGGTTGCAATTGTCATTAACATTATCATCACAGTTTTGTGTGTTGTGGAAATAGAGTCAGTAGACTGGATTAAATATTTGGCAGAAGTGGCACATAAAGCTTACAGAAGATGCTCCCAGGTAGAAGGGAAGTGAACCAAGATAGAGGGAACATTTAGAAAAGGGCAGCATCAAAACCAAACATTAAAACAACTTTTAAATAGAAAGTGAGGAGGTTGTGGCTAGAAGGAACTGGGTAGGTAGCCAGGGAAGGTCAGAGAAGTATTTGGATGCCTGACTAACAGCAGAGAAACACCCATTTCTTTCTGTCCTTTTGCTAGTATCCCTTCTTTCCATTGATTTATCTATGATCTCTATAGTTATAGTGGGTTTCCAATCAATGACTTCTTTCACCACCTAGGAATTGAGCATGCAACCCTGAAGTGGTCAATCATAGTACCTTGCTTACTTGCATTCCCCCACCCATTTTGGATAGCATATGGCATATTGTAATTGGTGCAGGGTAGGCATCAGGCTCAAGTCAGGTCAGTCAGAGCCCTTGTCTGAGATTTTTTTTGAAAGAATGCTTGTGAGGACTCTCCTCTTGGAACTACCTAGTCTTCTGCTATGGTCTCTCTAATAGTCTGGTCATTTGAAAGAGAGGATAAACTGACCTCCTGACCTGACCTGTACCATGTCTATATAAACAGGTTGTCTGAAAGCTCTCAGTGCTCCCAGATATCAGCTGCTTAATTACACACTGACCAGACCCTCCTCCCCTGTGGCCCTGCTGAGATAGTGGCAGATTCTACCAATTTAGTGAGGAAGAGATGGGAATTGATGCTCTCAAATGGGAAGGAAGATGGGCCTGATTCCAGTTGGCTATTTGGGGTACCCAGTCAGATTCCCAGGGTTCTGGGCAAGACTCAGGGATGATCTGGGGGTTGCTGGCACTTCTGGTGGTGGCAGAGCTGAGTGTAGAGGGTGGAAGTCTGTAATTATGTCTGTGTCCATCAGTGTAGGGTCTCTCTTCTGAAACTTGCCACCGAAACTATATCTCCTGCTCTGGTTTATGGTACTCAAGGTTTTTGATACCCCAAATCTATTTAAGTCAAAATCTATTTATGTTCCATTTCTGCTTAGCTCAAGTCCTGCCCAGCTCCCAGAGGGCAGGTATGAATAGGCTTTGGACTGGCAGAGTGCTTCCCTGTGGGGGTACTCACTCTTCTTACACTGTTTTGTGGATGGCAAAACACTTGGATAGCAGCATCTCTAACAAACATTTGAGGTTATCACATGTGATGCTCATATTCTTTCTCTTTCACTTGGTCATAACAAACATTTCCCAACATGCTGCCAATAGGCAGTGCTTTGGACATTTGATCCTTTTACCTATATGAAATTTTCTTTGTCTCTCTTTCCTGCCTGGGGCAATTCTAAGCTTTGTTAGCAATATACCAGGAATAGGAAGCATACAGTGGGCATGGGGGTGAGGTGGGATAGGATGGGGAAGAGAACAGTGCAATTATGAAGAGAAAAGGTCACTCAAGAGGAAGAGGTGGTGCTGAATGATGGGAAAGTGTTCTACATAAAACCCTAGCAGTGAATCACATTCCCCCCCTTAAAACATTGAAAATTGTTTGTCATGGGGCTGAAGAAATAGTACAGTATGTAGGGCATTTGCCTTGCACATGGTCAATTTGAGTTTGATCCCAGCATCTTATATGCTAGGAGTAAACACTGAGTGCTAGACAGGATAACCCTGAGTATTGCCTGTCACATAGGCAGACTGGTGGATGGAAGCCATTATTGGAGGAAACTAGACACTAGTGAAGAAATTGATGTTAAAACATTGTAAGTCTGAAACCTATTCAAGAATAACTTTGTGGGGCCCGGGAAATAGCATGGAGGTAAGGCGTTTGCCTTTCATGCAAACGGTCATCGGTTCGAATCCCGGTGCCCTATATGGTCCCCCGTGCCTGCCAGGAGCAATTTCTGAGCATGGAGCCAGGAGTAACCCCTGAGCACTGCCGGGTGTGACCCAAAAACCAAAAACCAAAAAAAAAAAAGAATAACTTTGCAATCCAGTGTGGCTAAGTAAAATAAAATAAAATAAAATAAAAGAATAGACCAGTAGCAGAGCAGCTGAGTTCTGGAGGTCTCGGCTGAAGTACCTTCTCAGGAGGACCTGTACTGTCCTGGGCCTGGAGCCAGGACATCCTTCAACATCCTATCACTCCCATCCAGTTCCCTTTCTGCCTAAATCATTTGCCCAATGCATTTGCATCTGCTCCTTCCTGCCCCTATTTGCAGGCATATTTTACTGGAGATGCCCGAAAACCTCATCTGTTCACTTGTCACTCAGACCCCTCAGAGACCCACATGTGCATGGAGGAGAGAGCCTAACTCTGGCCTTTCTCCTTCTCCAACTTTATTCCAGGGCATGACAGTGTCTCAGAGCACAGGTTCCAGCACACACCCCTTCCCGCCCTTCTTCCCACCCCACAGCACAGGGTTTCAGAGAAACACAGGGAAGGTGACCCAAGGCCTGGCCTTTCTAAATGTCTGGCTCTGCATGGTGGCCACATCTGAAGTGTTTGCAGAAGAATCCTTACTTAGTCCAGTCATGTGGATGAATCACCTCATTTAAAAAGGGACCAAGCACAGATTTATACAATAGTTCATGACAAATGTGTCTTTAGGAGAAAATCTGGCAGGAAACATCCTTTACCCAAGATACCAGGGCCCCAGAAGAAATAATGAGGCTTTTTGGATTCTAATTATCCAGATGCTGACAGGCTGCAGAACAGAGAAGCTGCCCTACTCAGTTCTCACACAAGCTCCTCTGTCTTGTCTTGGTTCCCTGGTCCTGATTCTGGGGGTCCAGAGACACAGTGTTCTGTCCTCAGGCTGTGTTCTGGGCTGTAGATGTGTCTGTCTGGGAAGACTTGGGAAGATGATGACCTCCTCCTGCCTGTAGTTCTGGGGGCGGTAGTGGTGTCTCAGGGCCTACTAGGGCCCTGGACAGGCTCCTGGGGGGTCAGAAATTAGAGCTCCATTGTGAGATTGTTGTTACTAACTAGAAAATGAGGATCACTCATCCCAGTGACAAACAGGAAGGGGCTTTCATGACCATTCACCTATCCTTGATTGTCCCTTTGGGACAACGAAGGGGGTATAGGAATTTGAGGCTAGAAGGTATGGAACTAGGTTGTAGAGTCATCTGTATCAAGCTCTCCAGAGTTAGGATTGGAGTTTTAATGGGAAACACCTGCTGAGACCAGACCCACATGTGGTCTTGGTATATGTTACCTCATTTGGGGCTCACACCAGACCTGGGGGACATGAGCCCACTTGAGGACAGGTTTACTGAACCTCCTCCATGAAAAGTCAATTGGGAAAAGCCACCCAGGTCTCCTCGTGTTTGCTTCAATCCAGATTCCACCAGCACACCTAGACTCCAGGCCAGGAGGATGGAGAGAACAAAATAGGAGCAGGTGCCTTTATTGAGTCTGGGACCTGTATCTGAGTTCCACTCACCAGATGTCTCTGGCATCTCTGCCTACCCTATGCTGCTTCCCAGCCACAGCAGGCTCGAACTGATAAATGGAGTGAACAAACAAAACTGGCTGCTGGCTTCAGACTATGTCCAAATATAGGGCTGTGGATCTCCTGCTTTCTGACCTTCCTGCTCAAACAACACTTTCCAGGCCCTCTCAGCTCTGGCTCTTCTCTGTTCTCCCCACTCTACTACATCTTGGTTCTCAGCTTCCAGGTGCCCCTCCCTGAGCTTCCGGACAAGGGTCCACAGGTTCTGGATCTGCAGCAACTGGTCCCTCTTCCTCCAGGGACCCACTTGCTGAAACCTATCCAGTGTGTCCCTTCTTCCCATTTCTGCTTCTCACCATGGCATTTCTTCTTAAAAGCCGAATCAGTCTATGAGTTCCCCATTGCTCTTCTGGGAGTTGGAATACTCCTCACAGGGGGTTCAGACATGGCACAAACAGCTGACAAGAGAAAGGAAAGAAGGGAGTTGAATGGCAAGATGTTCACCAAGGTGGGCAGGGGTGTGAGGGACTCATAGGATGGCACTTGGGGACCAGTGGCAGGGAGGAACTGCCTGCACCACTGTCCCTAGTATGCATCATTGTGGTGGTCGACCACAGTGTCTCTGGCCCTGTCAATGTGCTTGGATCCTAGGAACAAATGATGTACTGAACATGACTCTACCCGTTTGCTAGGTGTTGCTGTCAGGCCATCAGGGAGGCTGATGGCATTCCTGTTTTTCACCCTCACATTCCCTCAGACCCACATGAATGCTGTCATGCAGAAGCTGCTTTGTTTAATATGGTTTTCCAATAAGCATGAGCTATGGGGAGCAAGCCATATACCTGCAGATATTCACACATACGCATACCCAGACATGCACACATAATACGTATTCATGAACACACATGCCCATGTACACATGCATATACCCTATAATGCATACCTGTAATGAATTATTGTGCACATATTGCATGCACAACCATATATGAATACACATATGTGTGCACACATGATGCAGTTGGGCTGCTTCTCTACACACCTGGAGGCTTCAGGCCATGACTATGTTTAAATATTGAAAGGGATCTGAAGGATTCTTGGATGGGCTGACAGGCTTCCTGTGTTCCTGGAAATAAGTCAAACGTGGAACCAGCCCACTGGGGTGGGAAAGGGGATTAGATTGCTTTGAGATAGAGCATGGAGACATTTACCTTTACATTTACATTTAGTCTTATATCAATACTCCCCATGGATGGTGGCACTCAGAAGGGGTCTTGGGGACTTAGGATTCAACAAGTCTGAGGTGAGTGATCTTGGAATCAGGAAGACATGATGATCTCAGTTCATTCTTGCATTTAACTCAGACCCATTGTGTCCCCATGCAGTAAAATAAAGTCTTAGATGCATGAGATGATTTATTCAAGGTTACAGGGACTGGGGGTGACTGTGTAGCAGTTCTGAGCAGGGTGCACTCTGCTAACCACTACCCCACCCATTATCTGGCTGGCCTGCCCCTTATAATGTCATAAAATGAGCAATGACAACACCCTGGTGATAAACAAAGATCTCAGGATTGCAGAGGCCAGGAGTCTTCAGGCTTTGAGCTCATGGGTCTCTCACTCTCAGCCTCTGACTAACACATATTTCCCACACACATCTTGACCCAAAGTAGAGACCACAGAACTGTCTGGCAACAAGATTACAGCCTAAATCCCCAGATATCTCACGCAGGCTGAAAGAACTACATGTAAGCTAGGGTGAAGGGCCTGAGTGAGTCAAGTTCTCCAGAGCAGAAGCTCTTATGTTCTCCAAATACTGTGTGTTTTCTTGAATGCCAGTACATAGAGATATCCTGAAGCACTGCACGGCATCATGCCCTAGTGTGCTGATGTTTTTAAGGGAATTAGTCAATGTACTTTTAAGAGGTGATGACACACCCCTGTAATGGCAATTGGACTGGGACATACCCCTGTAACTGACAACTGCCTCCAAAGTATAAAAAGAAGAGTAGGGCAGTTATTGGGAGGTCCAGGGTAAAGACCAGAGCAGAGCCTGCCAGCCTAAGAGGCTCCTGAGAAAAAGCATTGGTAAGATGTTGTTTGCTCCACCTCTATACCCTCTTTTCTCTCTCTCTCTCTCTCTCTCTCTCTCTCTCTCTCTCTCTCTCTTTCTCTCTCTCTCTCTGTCTCTCTCACCCAGAGTTACAGACCTCTGCAGATTGGCCCTGGAACTACAGGCCTTCTCCTCCTCCTGGTTCTCCAGTGGGTGATCTCTCTCTCTCTCTCTCTCTCTCTCTCTCTCTCTCTCTCTCTCTCTCTCTATCCCTGCCTCTACCGGGAAGACTTCAGGAGGTGCGCAGAAATAAATGTTAATAATGTTTTTATCCCTCTGTCTCTGGCTGCACTCTCTCTTCTAGGCTACTCAGGTGGTGGTCCAGGTTCCTACATTGTGGTATCCCTGCGTGAGCCCCAGGGCCCAGCCACTGATATAGTGATTATAGTGAAATAAACAGAGCCAGTGTGTTGGTCCTCACTGTACCAGAGAGCAGAGCTGCATTTGCTATGATCAAGGCCCACCTGTGAAAAGGGTCATTTTTTCCAGCAGCCAGGAAAGGGCTGATGTGTTTTCTTGGGTGCAAACTATAAACCCGCTGTTTGTGTCTTACCACTGGGCAAAGAGGCTCAGGAAGTGTTGGGATGGTGAAGAGGATAGGCTTTGGATAGGCTTTGGATAGCCTGGTTGGAGGACACCTGTCTTTATTCTTACCAGCAATGTGGACTTGGGACAGTATCTCTCCTCTTACTCCACAGTTGCCTCCTCTGTGAAATGGACATAATAATGGTGTCTACTTTATAGGTTGCTAGATGGTAAAATGGATTAATACACGTAAAGTGCTGAGAGTAGGATCCAGCATAGAGGAACATTCCATAAATGTTTCCAAGAACTCCACTTTCAGACCAAATGGAACAGTGGGGATTACACTTGCTGGCTTGCCTGAAATAATTAAACACAAAAAATATAGGAAATAGCTATTTCTAAGACATTTAATCACCCAATAACCAAGGGAAGTGAAGCGATGAGAGGTGGGAGGTGATTGCTGTGATTTCCCCAGCTTACTGCCTGGAGAGAAATGACTGGCTGGGGCCAGAGGGGAAACCTAGGCAGAATGGGATTGTTGTCCCAAGTTGAGGAGGCTCAGCTGGAGCATGGCAGGGGTGGGGTAGGCTGGAGATGAGGCAGCTTGTATAGGAGAGGAGAGGTCTGTGCTGGGACAGCACTGGAGATTCTGAGCACCTGCTCCAGTCTTGAAGGATGTGAAAACTACATCAACTGAAGTGATGCTGCCAGTGGGCTCACAGCCAGAGGATCTGAAATTCATAGTTCCTGCTCCTTCTAGAGTGGAAGCCAAATCAGTGGTACTATATCATGTAGAGTATCCAGAGAGTCTTGCCTCAGCAACTGGGGAGAAATGGTCTTAGACTAAGTACTGATTTTTTTCACATTTAACAAAGCTTAAATCTAAGATGTGAAAGCATGAGTGCATGTGACTTAACTGTGTTCCAGAATGAAGCATTCATAAAAGCACAAAAATATCAAGTGCCTCAAAAGACAAAGTTCACTCTGACTAGCAATTATCCAGAAATTTCCAGCCAAGCAAAAAAGTTGAAACATACCTATAGTGAATTTAAAACCAAATCGATTGAAACTAAATTAGAATTGACACAATACATGTAATAAGCAAAAATAATAACAAACCCAGTTATTAAGACATTATTTTATAGACTCAGAAATACAGGAGAAATTGAAAATGATACACAGAGTCATGGAAGAGACACAAAAGACCAAAATTCAACTTCTAGAGATGAAAATACGTTGAGTAAAATAAAACTATTCAAGATAATTATAATGACAGCTTATATATTGCAGAAAAAACAAACATTGTTTCACTTGATGACATAAAAATACAAATTGTCCAAAGTGACAAAATAAAAATAAGGGTTAAAATATTAATAGAGAGCATCAATGAGCTATGTGCAACTTGAAATTGCCTTTAGATGTATAATTAGAATCCCTAGATATGGGGGGGTCACAAAATAAAAAAAATAAAGGCTACTTCCCCCAATTCAGATTTGAGGACTAATATAAATCCAAGGAACCAAGAGACTAAAGAAGCTTTAAGTACAAAACATAAAGAAGATTATCCTAAGGCATTTCATAACAAACATTTCTTACAGTTCATTATCAAGAGAAAATTCTAAAAGCAGCCAGAGGAAAAAGGAACATTTTATAGGGAAACAAAAAGGGGAACAGTAGACTCATCACCAAAACTGATATAAACTAGGGGACAATGGAGCACATCTCTAAAATTAATGAAAGGGATAAAACAAAACAGGCATTCGAGAATCCTATAGATAGGAAACAATACTTTCAAATATATGAAAGCTAAAAAAAAGTTCATTAGTAGATAAGATGCAGAACAAAAGTTGTGAAAGGTAGGTAAAAGAAAACGGACAATCCTAAAAATCTGGATTTTTTACATCTAGGGATAAAGAGATCCAAGATTGATCACTTTGGTGTGGGGGGGAATAAGGTACTTTTTCCTTATTACTTAAAAAATTTAAAAGACAATTGTGAAGTGTCACGTTCTCTAGGACATTGATTGAGGTTTGATTCCCACCGAGCTCCCAGACAGGAAAGACAGTTCCCATTCCCCAGTCCGATTAGGATGGGGGAACAGTTGCAGTTGTAGAGATCCACAGGAAATAACTCACACAATGAAAAGGTACAAAGATGGGTTCAGGAAACCCAGTGCTCAAGCAAGGAATTGAAACCACAAAAGCTTTCTGTTCCTAAGATAGAGTGCTGCTCAGTGCAAAAAGATCAAAGAAAGAGCCCCTGCCTTCCTCAGACCCCTGCTTTTATTGACAAGAATCAGATCCCACCCTAGGGTGAGAGTAGTATACCAAGTAAGGAATAATCCAATATACTATCACCAGGTCACAGTAGGGTGAAGTACAATTATTGATTAGGGTAGGATCAGTAATCCAACAAATTGTGGAAGAGAGAAAAAGAGAAAGGGGTTGAACTCTGTTCCCCCATTACTTCCCTTTCTCATGTTCTTCCTTCCACACCACAATTTCAGAACAACGAAGTATCGTTTGTTGAGTGAACATCACAGTCATCAATGCAAATAAACCTAATGACAGAGATTCAAAATACATGAAGAAAAAAACTTGTGGAAGTCTAAGGAGAAATAAATCCCAATTGGATAGAGATTTCAACTCTCTCTTTCTCTCTCTCTCTCTCTCTCTCTCTCAATAATCACAGAAGTAAATAGAAAATTAGTAAATATAGAGGAGACTTGGACAGTATCATCAATAAGCTTAATGTAATTGGCATTTATAGCACATTCTACCAGAGAGAGTAGAATAGATGTTCTTCTCAAAGACATATAGAACCTTTACCAACCAAGATGGATGTGATTCTGGGTCTTAGAAAACAAGTCTGTCTAAATTTAAAAGGATTCAAGTAATACAAGTTATGTTCTCTGACCACTATGAAATTAAATTAGAAATCAACAGTGAACAGACAGCTGAAAAAAAAATCTCCTAACATTTTAAAATGAGTTTACATACTTTTAAGTAATCCATGATGCAACAAGAAAAAAATTCCAGAAGGGAAATTATGGAGTATTTTGAACCTAATGAAAAATTAAAACATAACATATAAAACTCTATAAAATGCTGCTAAAACAAAACTTAGAGGGGGCATTGTACACAAATATTCAGAGCAATTTTGTTTGTAATAATTCTAAACTGAAGACAATCTTAATGGTCCTCACCAGGGCTATCAGTGGCAAACAAATTGCATCCACACAAGGGGAAAGTACTTATAAATAAAACAGAAAGAACTATGGAGACATGTGACAACATGAGTGGATTTCAAAATATTTATGTGGGATGAAAGAAACCAGATTCCATTTATATAAAATTCTAGAACATGCAAACCAGCCAGTGGTGATAAAAAACAGATGGTTGTTGCTTGGGGACATAGCAGGGTGAGCATGGGTTGTGAGTCAGAATTACCAAGAGGCACCAGAAGACATTTGGGGGCAACAAATATGTTAATCATTTTGTCTGTAGAGGTGTCACAAATATATACACACAGCCAACATCAGATCATAACTTAAATGCTGAAGTTCGGTCATTGTATGTCCATTACCCCCAAGAAGCTTGCTTAGCAGAATTCTACTAAGCTAATATTTTGTGTTTAGTTTAGTACCAAAACCTGTTATATTTCCTTTAAAAAATCTGAGCAAGATCCCACTATTATCTCTAACACAGGAATAAGGACGCCAACACACAGTGGAGTAACTAGTGGAATATCAAATGGTGGTTTGGTGACCCGCCCAGGTTCATTTTACTGCAGAGACCAGGCATCAGAGATGTGGGGTCCTTGACCCAGACCCCATCTTTTTGCATAGATCTAGACTGGAAGATTTCCTAGGAGGCCTTGTGTCCCGTGGGGGAAGCAGAGGCGGTTTTACTGCCCCACAGAGTATCTGTCCTCTTTTGTTCCCCACCTTCTGTGAATGTCCCTAAAGTACCCTGCTTTGAGCCTCTTTTGTGATTCCCAGAATTTAGAAGGAAACAGAGGGCTCTGATGGTCCGCGACCTGTGCTCCCCTGGGGTACAGATCCACAAAAGCACAAGCCAGAAGAGATCAGCTTCAGTTTCTGCTCAGTTCCAGTAAGGTTTGACCTTCCTGTCTTTGGGTCTCAGGGTCCTCATCTATGAAATAGGGATCATTACAGGAGCTCTGAGGGATCTCTTTTTTCATTGTGTAGTGCTAAGGGGCTACTTCAGTTCTGTGCTGGGTATGGGGGAGGCAGAGCTGTCTCTCAGGCTTTTGGGGGAGTTCCTCAGAGAACAATTGCATGCAAATGACTCTTGAAGGCCTCCCACACACCCCTTTCTGTCCTTCATAGGGCAGTGCTCCTTCCTCCTCCCAGACAGGACACCTGCCTTCCACCCCCTCACTGCCTGAAACTCTCTAAGAAGCATAGAAATACATGTTTATTGGGCTTGGTGCTGGAAACCAGTCAGACAGCTTCAGAATCAGACGTGGAAGGTTCTAGAACCACTAGCTGCAGCAGACCGAAGCAACTCTTGCACAACCCCCTGCCCGCCCGCTCAGGGTCATGCAGAAAGCAACTGCTGGGTCCTGTTGCCCTCCCAGCCTTCCTGGCTACAATCATCACATCAGTAGGTAGCTGGTCTTGGGGGTCTCTGGGGAGGAAGAAGGAGGGGAGATCACTCTGCACCTCTATAAGGCACTTACATTCCTTTCTTGGTTTAGCTGAGTTGGGGTTGCTGACCCTGGGCTGATTTTCCAATAGCCCCGTATGTGTTATGCCCTGGCAGGTAGGGCTAGGCGGCACTTCTGGGGAGCTGTTGACTTAGTTGGTGATGTATCCTCTCTACCTCCCCCTCCCAGTTACCCTGAAGGGACCCAGATGAAGGGAGGTCACTCTCAGAAAAGTGGCTTACCTGGAGAGTCCCTACCCAGTCAAACTCATGGCTATTTCATGAGTTTTGTTTTGTTTTGTTTTGTTTTGTTTTGTTTGTTTGTTTTTTTTTGGTTTTTGGGCCACACCCAGTGACGCTCAGGGGTTACTCCTGGCTATTCACTCAGAAGTCGTTCCTGGCAGGCACGGGGGACCCTATGGGGAACCGGGGGATCGAACCGTGGTCCGTCCTAGGTTAGCGCAGGCACTTTATCTCCAGCGCCACCGCCCGGCCCCTATTTCATGAGTTTTGATTAAAAAAAAAAACCCTAGGATCTCTGGCCTCATTGAAGGACAGTAAATCATTTTTGGTGAAACCCCAAGACTCAGGTACCTGTGTTCCTTTTTGAGGACAGAACTATCATATTTCTCTGTCCATCTCTCTGCCAGTAAAAGTTCTTGAGCCCCTTGGTAGCCGATGGATATGGTGCTGACAACTGGGGCCCTGATCAATCACAGAAGAGCATGGGAGGAGAGAAATCAGGTCAAATGCCAGATGGGGGAAAGTGGGGGCAGCATGGGAAAGTGTCTGGGAAGGAGGCACCTCTTGTTGTGAGCCAGTAGGTGTGGTCCTGATCTTGCTGTCCATAAGTTCCCACTGTGTCTATAAGGGTCCTTCTCATGGCACTGGGTAAGCAGGGCTACGGACTGCTCTGTCCTCAGAAGTGAGTGTGGGTGCTGTGTGATAGTCATTGTCCCCCATGGAGATGCATCAGATAAGGCCAGACCTCAGGAAGACTTGGCAGTCTTCTGGAGCCAAGCCAGGTCCCTGTGGGTGGCCTGAATGCCCTTCTAAAGCCAGATGGTGCATGGGCCTGGCCACTAGGGCTGGGAGATGTCATTGGGTTGGTAAAGAGAAGGCTGCAGAGCTGGAGACCAAGTCTGATATGAATGGAGACCTTGTATATATATAAGCTTTAAGGAATGAAGAGCCTGAGGCTGCTGCTTTGCTTTCATAATTTTTTACTTATTCCAGGCTCACTATAGGCTTGATCTGTGTCAACTTGCAATTCGGAGTCACCAATGAACTGAACTGCCATTCCTCTGTAAAGGGAGGATTTCAATAGGAACTGGGCGTCATGAGGAACCAGAAAGAAGATACCTACTAAGTTGTTTTATAAGTGTGGTTCCTGTTTGTTGTCTGTTTGTTGTCTGCTTTGTTTAGTTTTACATCCGAGACTTTCATTTATAGTTCTACTTTTATAACACAATCAAGAAGAAGGAACAAATGTTCCCACATACTTTATGCCCCCTATCCTTGCCTAGCCTCCTCTATCATCATCAACTTGACTCACCAGAATGGAACATATAGATATAAAACCAAGGATGACTTTTACAGATGCAGCATGATTATGTGATTTTTATAGCTTACCTATGGTACTAATATCTCTACATTGGGCTGAGGGAAAATAGGCAGGATGAGGTTAAAAAAAGGGCTAGAGAGAATAATTCCTTAAATTGGTCCAGGATGGTTCCATGATATGCTCCCAGAATATACCAAATAGAATATTCTCAAACATCCTGCTCTTCCCCAATGCAGCGTTCCCCTCGTACCCTAGTAAAAAGAATATAAAAAGATGATTCCCATCTTTCCTACGCTTCCTATATAAGGATGCTCCATGCTTTAGCTTCCTTCCACTATCCTCCATTTCCTTTTCTTCCCCTTCATTTATAAATATTTCTATTGAAATTGGCCATCTTGTCTCGGTCCACTGCTTTCAATCTTAACTATCTGAGGACAAGAACCTGAATGCTCTATTATAGCATATTCTAAAGATTTGGATGAAAGAACAGTGACATCTTTCATTATAATATCCTATTATGTTCACTACCCCCAAACCCTCTGTGCATTGCCTGCTCATCTCTTCCCACTTCTGTCCCCCAGAAACTGCTGGCTGTTGTTACCATCTTCATGGTTCTGTCTTTTTCAGAATGCCATTCAGTGGGAAGGATGCAGTCTGTTATCTTTGCAGATGAGCTTCTGGCACTAGTATTATGTCTTTGTTTCTTCTCTGTCTTTTCTTAACCTGATGGCACATTTATTTTAGTTCTAAGTAATATCTTGTGGTCTTGATAGACCATAGTTTATCCATTCACTAAGAGGTATCCTGGTTGCTTTCAAGCTTTGGTAATTCTGCATACAACTGCCGTCATGTCCTAATGAAGGTTTGTATGTGGACAGAACTTTTCAGATTTTTAGGGTAACTGTCAAGGAATCCAACACTATATCATGAGAGTATGTGCTTGATTGAGGATGCAGTTGCTGTCTTCTCTATAGCTGTACCATTTTGCTTTCTTCCTTGAGAGTTTGGTCTGTGACAGAGGAAGCAGAGTGGGTGGTCACCAGTGGACACTCACATTGCTAAACAGAGGCAGATGCAGTGAGCTCACCTGGACCTTGTCATGGAGTTAGATCTCCCTGGTTGTTATATGTTGCCATGATCTTGGAAAATGATCCATTCTTGGTAAGAAGCAGACTTTTCCACACAGGTGATCATGCCCACATTATACCCATCATATAGCTTATCCATTAATTATAATGTTATACATGTTATAAGTCAGATATGTTATACATATGTGAGATAAGATATCTTCCCTTTCTTTTTTTTTGGGGGGGGCCACACCCAGTGACGCTCAGGGGTTACTCCTGGCTATGCGCTCAGAAGTCGCTCCTGGCAGACACGGGGGACCATATGGGAACCGGGGGATCGAACCGTGGTCCGTCCTAGGCTAGCAGGCAAGGCAGCAGGCACCTTACCTCCTGCGCCACCTCCCGGCTCCCGATATCTTCCCTTTCTATTGTAGCTCTAGGTATAAGAGCCATATTGATGACTGGTGACAGAAGAGGTTGGGAGGGTGCTGGTGACAGGAATTGCATAAGCACAGGTTTCAAGCATAAGGTCATCTCCTGCTGCCTGGCTACAGCTTCACATCTATCTCAGTGCCTCAGGGAGCTGTGGGCACTGGGGCTGAATGTGCTTTCTGTAGAGACTAGAAAAGAAGACTCTAAAGTCTTATGTTTGGGGATTTTAGAGCCAATTTTCTATTTGTAGAACCTTTCTGGGATGGGACAGGTCAGAGCAGGGGTCAGGGCTAAGGGCAGTACCTCCAAAGGTGCCACCCTTGAGGGTTTCTCTAGCTCTTAGGGCTGAGTCAGTGAATGAGAGAGTTGCAGTCTGTCCCCTCTCTGTCAGATCTTGGAGCCTACCCAGTGCAGAGCTTGTTTGCTCTGTGCTGGGCTACATTGCCCACATATCCCCTGGAGGGTCCTAGAGCATCAGCCCAGACCTAGGGGTTTATGCAACAATTCCCAGCAGATCTGGGGGGGGGCGGAGAATAGTTCCCTCTCATGACCCAGACTGGGGGTTGCTCTACCTACTTCCTCATCTCCCTATGACAGATCTCTCCTCACACACAGACCTGGCTCCATTTCTTCCTTGGGGATGCTTTCTCACATCACACAGGCGCAGAGGCCATGGAGCAGTCCCTCTTTGTAATTAATAGAAGAGTAGCATTTCTGTTGAAATCCCTGCTTGGATTAACCACTGGCTGGAGGATTGAACTCGTGTACACACAGAAAATCTCCATAGACTTGTCTCCTAATATTTATTCTGACGACTGGAACATGCAGATAAGGTAAGTGCCTGAGGCTGGAGCTGCAGAATAAATTTACATTCTCTAAGCCACAAAGAGCTTCGATCATATCCCTGTTTGGGGGAATGGCTAAAGGCTTGGCAAGAGGAAAGTCAGCTCTGGCCCAGGGCAGCCTCACCCTGGAGCTTCTCCAGCAGCCAAGACTAGGGATAAGGCCCTGCACCTTAGACCCCAACCATCCTGGAATCCCTGAATCTTAAATTCCCAGCTCTTAGTATCTTCAGTTAATAGAACCTTGAGTTAGTGCAAAACTGAATTAGAATGTTAAGGTCTTAGGATTTTAGGGATCTAAAATATCTTCTTGCTCAGGTACCCAGCTGGCTAACCAGTCGCTTCTCCACTGTTCCAGCAGGTGTATTTCCAGGTTCCTGATTTTACTCCAGCACCATATCTTCCAGGAAGTCCTTTCTGTATCCCCATAGCAGAATCTGAGCTGCTTTCTTAAATACTCTCTGGGCTCTATCTGTTTTACCTGTCAGAACCACTGAGGGCTGACAAGGATCTTCCTAGCTCCAACCATGAGGAATATAAGAGAGAGAAGATAGAAGTGTGCATGTGTGTGCATGATTTGTGCACACATTCTTAGTACAGGTGCTACACAAAGTGCTCTGTGATTATACAAAATTACACTTCCACCAAGTGCAATGGCTCAGTGGCAGTCTTGTGGAGGCCAGAGTGAAGAATCAGTGCATGCTTTCCTCTGCCAGAAATCAGTGGCATCTCTTTTGTGGGGACACACCAGGATCTCCTTGAATGTTCCAAAAAACTGCATGACCTAGGGACCAACACCCTGTCTTTGAACCCTGGCTCTTACATTCCTTAGGCTTGAAAGACTTGAACAAGTTATTGTACCCTTCTTTGCTTCAGTTTTCCCAACTCTTTTTTTTTTCCTCCAAGCTCCTTTTCCTACTCAGCACACTAATTGAGGTAGAGCTGTACTCAGCATCGCTGAAACATAAACACTGGTAAGTGTTCAAATTATCCTAACCTAATATTGACATTTAGGATGGAAGTCTGTAGGGGTGCACCAGGGGCGTTTATCGAGCACAGCAGCTTCCTTAAGCCAAGGTGCTAGCTAAGACAGGGAACCTCACAGACTCTGAGATGCTGTTGCTCCTCAAGATGACCAAGTTGGGTCATCTAACACAGACCTTTCCTAGGTGTGTGTGGGTCTGACCATCCAGGTGAAATTAAAATAGGGTATTGGAAAAGGGGTTCCTTACACCTGATGTGTAGGGTTTGTTCACACCAAAACTGAGTATCTGGTTGGGAGTCTCCTGTTCTGTCTGCCAGGCCTCAGTCACCAACACCCTAGAGGGGTTATGTAGTGTTTGGCCCCTGGGTCACCACATCATGTGTATCAAATCAGAGGTCATGATCCAGTGTGGAAGAGGTGGAGCTTGTATGTATCTCACACCATCAAGCAGCAGCCAGTAGCCAGTCAGAATATGGGATGGCTGTTACAGGCCAGCTCAGTGCCATGTGGGAGGACATGTACTGTGAAGCAGCTGCACACTACAGGATGTAGGACATTTGTGGACCAGGAGTTCTTTCTGTGAGAATATTCCTGCTAAAATTTAGCTTGATTTGTCTTGCATGTTCGAGCTCTTTGGGCCCAGTGTCCAGCATTGTCCATCACTACCTAAAACAGAAGGATCACGCAGAGAAACCAATGTGGATGCACAGTAGTGGAATCATTCCCATCAAGTTCCTGAGGGAAACAGGGTTACTCAGTTCTGCAACTCAGGCTGTTGAGAGTGCCCACAGGGAACAGGCACAGGGTCTCTGGCTGGTTTGCTGTGGTGGCTGTTTGCTACTATAAAGCAAGTGATTGGAGGAAGGTAGTTGACTCAGATCAATCACCATTGATAGGGAAAGGCAGGAAAAAAATGTGTGTGGGACCCATGTGATCTCCTTGGGCCCCTTATCACATTTTTAGAGATCCAGCAAATGAAGTATGGGTGGAGGAGAGGGACGTTTCAGTCAGAGCTTGGGTCCCATACAGGGCTGATATTGCTTCAGTTCTCTGCCCTCCTTGGCAAGGTCCTTCTCTGCAAGAACCTGCAGGATGTCTGAGAAAATTCTTCCTCTGCATTTCATCTGTGACAATGAGCAACACAAAGGGTGATAGTGATAGGCGGGGGAGGCCCTATGGAGTCCCCAGTGGTGGCTTTTCATCTCATCTCTTCTTCACCACTTGTCATCACTGTATCTATTTGGCTTCTTATACCCACACGTGGAGCTTGCAGGTGTTGCTAACATGAAGGCTCTGTCATGGAGGGGCTTTGGCTGTTCAGTTGTGCAAAAGGTAGGCCCAGGAATGCTGTTATCTCTTCTGGCAGGTCCATCTGTGTTGCTGAGAGCTCTCTGTGCCCAGCCTGGCTGTGTCATTGTCAGTTGAACTCTGCTGTCCCCTTGTTCCCTGAAGTCAGGTCTCCCTCCATCCCTGCCTTTCTCAGTCATCAGTGCCTCACAAACACTTTCATCTCCAACTCAGTCTCAGTGCTGGCTGCTGGAGGATCCATTTCCAGGACTTTGGGGAAACCGTTGGCTTTGAATCCTTCAACCCAGAATCTGAATCTGATGACTATTACTTATTAGTGGGTAGCTGGTTGGTAAGAAGGAGCTTGTATCTGTAACTCAATTTGTCTTCTGTAAAATGGGGCTGCTAAAATGGGCCTGGACTTGTGGGCATGTGAGGACTGGATTTAAAAAAATTGCAGGGGCCAGAGTGGTGGTGCAAATGGTAAGGCATCTGCCTTGCCTGCGCTAGTCTCAGACAGACCACGATTTGATCCCCTGGTGTCCCATATGGTCCCCTAAGCCAGGAATGATTTCTGAGCCCATAGCCAGGAGTAATCCCTGAGTGTCACCAGGTGTGACCCAAAAATAAAATAAAAATACAACTTGCAAAGGCAAGCACACACACACACACACACACACACACACACACACACACACACACACACTATCTCTCATCTGATAATTCATTGTCTCTCTATTTAAATTTATCCTGGAGGATAGACAAAATTTTCAGTGGTCCTTCTAGAGCCCAATTCCTTCTAGCTAAGAGCTCTGAGCTTCCAGATACCAGTAGACAACTCACCAGCATTCCTCAGTGTGGTGGCTGTTCGTTGAGCCTCCACAGAAGGAAAAGTAGCAGAGTGGAGAGTGCTAGGGATGGTGGGGAATCAATTCCACTCCCTCCTGCTCTTTGCAGGAAGCCTCTCTCCCTGAGCAGACTGCTGGCCCACATTTCATATCAGAACATCTAGACCCATTAGAGTAAGAGGTAGATGTGATAACTGCACATTTAGGGAACAAATGACTCTAGACTGGGGCAGGGGGCTGCAGGCCAGTACAGGCCAGGCCTTGTACAAGGTGGGGAGAAATGTAGGCGTCCCAAGTAGCAAGAGGCCTAAAAACATGCACTGCTGAGAAAATATTTATCAACAAACTGGGGGGCGGGAGCACACCCTTCCCTGCTTGTGGAACACTTGAGTGATGGTTCTTGGATGCTCCTGCCTGGTGTTTGACTTTTGCTGAAGGTGATGGATGTGAGAGCAGTTGTGATGAGTGGGGGCTGGGACTTAAGATCTACAGCAGGCTGTCCATCTCTACACTCTGGTGACCATCTGCAGGGAGTGACAGGGAGTGGAGAGCTGGACTGGGAGGGTCAGCAGGAGTGGCCAGAAGGGAGGTGGGGGGGTCATCAGTGGGAGTAGGGTGATATGATGAGCTCTGACCTCACGTTGTCAGCACATGCATCCTCCAGGGGCCCAAGACGAATCTCTTTCTGACAGGGCAGCTCTGAGTACAGAGAGAACGCTGTCAGAGTTCACCCCCAGCTGGGCTACTCAGCTCTGTGACACTTGACAAGTTTTTCAACCTCTCTGTGACTCATTTTCTTCTGTGAGGTTCTTTGGAGTTAAAGCCTTTGGCATAGGGCTGAAGAGATAGTATAGCAGGTAAGGTGCTTTCATTGCACACAGCTGACCCAGATGTGGTTCTCCATATCACATATGGAGAAGTCCTCAAGTCCTGCCAGGAATGATCCCTGAGCACAGAGTCTGGAATAAGCCCAGAGCACTCTCATATGCCCTTCCCCCAAACAAAAACAAATAAAAAACCAGGATCTGATACTGAACAAAGCTCACGTAAAAGCTTTTTGTGTTGCTCTCCCAGCTCTGCTGTCATTAACTGTACTATTACCTGACCTTTCTAGAGGGCTCTATTGTAGCTATATACAATTCAGTCTGTGTAATAGAGATCTCACTATTCATTCAGCCTTTTTTTCTCTTTTCTTATCACTGTATCATGAGTGCTTTCTCACATCATTAAAAGTTCCTCCAAAGCAAGACTGAAGAGCTTTCTAACAACCCTCATCCAAGGTGGACCATCTTTCACTCTGTCACCCATAAAAGTTAAAAAAAAGGCCATGCGGTATCTCCCTCTTATCACCAACTGCAATCAACAGCACCAGGCATAATCCTTACTCAAATCCTCAACCACTTCCAAAGTCAGTTCCTGGAGGGGACTCCCCAGCTCAGGGTGCTGACCTGTTTAAGGTATAAGAACTTTCTTATTTAATTGCTTCTAAAAGTGGGGGAAGAGTGTTAGGTCCATCACACAGCCGCCAGCATTGACTCTATTCTTTTATTTGTTCTTCACTAATTTCATGGATTTGAAAATACTATCTCACTGTCTTGGAGACACTGTCCTGGGTTGTGATGCCTGTTTCCCAGAGGGGTGACAACTGAGTGAGTTTTAGGAAGTTCCAGTAAACTTGATGACAAGGAACAAAAGGAGCCAGGTACCCCTAAAGCCCCCAACTCACTGTGTGGGTTTGTGAGATGACATTACCCCCTCTGGATCTTTGCTATAATAGCCTCTCAGGAAGTCTCCCTATCTCCAACTCACAGTAAACCATGCCTGGCACATAATAAATGCTCAGCAAATATTGTTGAAGACAGAACTGCCAAAGTGACCTTTGTAAAGGATAACTTTTGCCACATCATTATGTATGCGGCCTGCAACCTTTGCTCAAGCTTCTAACATTCTATTTGCTTATTTGGTCTTTTTTTTATGAATTTTTGTTTCTACTTAGGATATGAAAAGATGCAAGATAGAAAAGGAGAGAAAAGTCAGATAATCTTCACACTTGTGGGTACTGCTAGGGAGCTGAGGCTGCCAAATACCCAGGTGAACTCTGGTTCACAGGCCGACAAGCCTGTCTGAGCAGAGATCCAGGCATGAAGCATCTGAGGAGCCCAGAGAAGGGCAGCCACAGTAGGTGAGAAGGAAACCGCTAACAATCATGACACATTCCAAAGGGTGACTATGCTGCGAGTGAGTCCTGTGAGCTCCAGAGATGGGGGAAGGACACATTCATTCCTTACTTCTGAGGAAGATGGGGACAAGTGCAGAGAGGACCACCTTCACAATGGCTCACTCACTTAAAAACACTCCCACTTCTCAGAATACCTGACAAGGGAAGCAGAGCTTCAAACTTCATCAATGAGACAGAAAACTGAACACTAGTGGCTCAGATTGACTTGAATAGGGAACCATGGGAAGAGAGAAGGTGGTATTTTATGCTGAGGAAGGGGTGAAATGTTTACTTCAAAGTTCTACGGAAGTGGAGGTGAAATCCCTGCTGCCTGTCTTAGGGGAGTAGGTGGGCGTCAGGAACTCTGTGTGGGCCCAGCATTCTGAAGTGACAGAAGCAGAACAGAAATATGCATAGTGGGGGGTAGGTGCAACTGAATGCTGGGTGCCTGAACAATGCCATCAAGCTCTTTCCCTCTGTTCCTGCTTTCCTTTGTAACTCTCTTGTCTCTTATGGGGCAGGAAGTTTCTTGATTGAGCTAATTGATTCCAGCACCCAGGAAAGAGGCCCTTTTCTTATTGTGCCAACTGGCTAATGCCAACCAGTAGTAAAGAAGGTAAGAAGAAATGCAGGAGGGAACCTATTTGAGGCTCTCTTCTTACCTGTGAAATGAATATTAGTAATTGTGTCTTCATTATGCAGCTGCAGAGAATGCCAGAGACATAGCCCAGTGCAGGCCAGGTTCCTGGGCTCCACACCAGGTTACTTATGGTCCTTGGCATCATTGTTATAGTCAAAAGGGGAATCAACATCCTACCTCTTTAGGAGTGTCTCTAAGGTCAGTCTACACCCATGAACAGAGATCACACAAAGAACATGGGCTGACTGAGGCTCACACTGTTCCAACTGACTCAGCCGTACCGGTTTCCTCCCCTGCCCATATCCTAGGGTGTCAAGACTTTCAGAACATTACCTTATACTCTGTCCACCACCACTGTCTTGCTCTGGAGCCAAGGAACAGGTGGCCAGAGCCACTTTGTTGGAAGAAAGGAGACTCACAGAATTCAGTTGGTCCTTTGTCCTGAAAATTCAAGCTCTCTGGGTTCAAGAGCCCCACCCCTGTTTGCTGGACCTTCCCTGTAGACAGACTCAGAAGACACATGTCCCCAGTATCTGTGGAGGGTGATGAGAAGAGAGAATATTGTTCAAAGGAGAGGCTAGAAGTGTTTTGAATATAGTTAAGTGTTCATATTTCTCTGGAAGCCCCTCAATGTGCAAAGGAGTGGGAAACTATGAAGAGAATATCAGGGCATGTTGAATTCTGGGAAGTGAGAAGGTCAGTGGGAAGTTGAGTTATCAGAAGGAGACAGGGACCTTTCCAGCATGTGGGCAGGGAATATGGCAAGGACTAGTGGTTTTAGAGACTAGAAATAGGATCATAGTATCCAGTCAGTGAATGTTGATCAGGGAGGGAGAAGGGCCACTGAGAAACTAATGATGGATTTGCTCAGGGCTGGAGAGTCCAGACTCCCCTCTGAGATATATTTGTCTCCACTAGAGGTCCTTGTACCCTCTCTGCTCTGCCCTACCTTCCTACCAACTGCTCTGCAGCTCCTGGCACACCTGTGTGCTCTCCTTTTCCCGCACCTCCTGCATGAGCCCAGTAGCAATGTGGCAGAAACAAGTTTATCTCAATTATGCTATGTCCCTGTGCACCAGGACAGACCCATAACTGACATTTTTGGTGAATGGGTGAGGAAAAAAATTAATTAAATTTTGGAGGGATGATAAAAAAGCAGATGTGTGATGAAAGAAATTTCTACTTTCATATCCATCTTTGGCAATTGTTTCCCTAAGAAATTATCTTGAGAAATAATATTAAGTGAAGTAATTGATGATATGGACTTAATAGATATATACAGAAATTTCCTAAGAGAACTGAGTATACATTCTTCTCAAGTGCACTGGAGCCCACTCAAAAATAGATCAATTATTGAGACACATAAGAGTTCTTAATAAATATAAAAATATTGAAATTATACCAAGTCTCCTTTCCAGTCATAATATATGAGAATAGAAATCAACAACAAAATGAAAAGGGGGAAACCTCAGACATGAAGACTAAACAACACGCTTCTAAAAAACACTTGGGTCAATGAGAAAATCAAAGAAGAAATAAAAAGTTTATCTGGAGAGCAATAAAAACAAAGTGAGCAGGAATCAGATCCTATGGGATATAGTAAAAGCAATATTAAGAGCAAAGTTTATCACAATATAGGCCCATAACAATAAACAAGAAAAAGTCTCTAACAGTCTAATACGCTTGAAGGAACTAGAAAAGAACCAAAAAGAACTAGAAAAGAAGCAAGTAGAACCAAAAATCATGAGGAGAAAAAAATAATAAAAAATAAGAATAGAAATAAAGTAGAAATCAAAAGGTTGATACAAAAATGATGAAAATTGAACAAAATTGCTGAAAAGAGTTAGTTATTTGAGAGGCTCAGTCACATTGATGACTCCATTACTAGGATCACTAAGAAAAAAATCAGATGAGAAAACCCTGATAAAAAGAATCAATAATGAAAGAAGCAAAGTTACACTGATACTACAAAAATACAAAGGATGTACGAGAATATTTGATAGAAAAAAATTTGGACACATAGAAAAAGGAACAAAGTTTAGAATCACACAATTTTACAGTATGAAGAAACAAGTTACTTAAGTGCAAAAACTGAACCAATAATTAAGAATAAGAATAAAGCCCAGACTTCATTTGTGATTTCTGCAAAACTTTCAAAGAAAAATTAATAACATCCTGAATTTCTGACATATTATAGAAGAAATAGCATTCCCAAACACATTCTATGAAGCCAATATTATTCCAATCCTCAAAGCAGAAGAGGACAGCTTGAGAAAGGAAAGCATCAGATCAATATCTCTTAAGAACATAGATGCAAGAATCCTCAATATAATCTTGGCAAATAGAATACAAATTGCATCAAGAGACTAATTCATCATGACCAAATGGAATTCATCTCAGGGCTGTAAGGATAGTCCAATATAGGAAATCAATTAATGTAATACAGTGAAGTAGCAACAACAAAAAGATTAAAATTACACGAACATATCAATTGATGTTGAAAATAGATTTGATAAGACTTAATATGCACTTATGATAAAATTCTCCATAAATCGAAGGGCATATTTAAACACAATAAAGATCATACATGGCAAACACACAGTTCACATCATGCTCAGTGGTGAAAGATAAAAAAAATTTCCCCAAAATGTCTGAAAAAAAAAAGGTAAGCAGACCATTGTCACCACTACTTTTCAAAATAACTTTGAAAGCCCTAGCCAGAGCAATTAAGCAAGAAAAAACAAAACAAAATAAATCCAGATATAAAAAGAGGAAGTATGATTATGCTCTTTGCAAATAACATCATGCCTAGTAGAAAATCTTTAAGACTCTACCTAAAATCTATTAGAAACAATTAATAAATTAATAAGTAAATAATAGAACAAAATGTCAAATAACGATCAACACAATGAGTAAAGAAGAGGAAAGTAAATTTAAAGTAAGAAAGTACTTAAAGAAAGAAAGTAAAGAAGAAAGAAAAATGAACAAAACTGTATAATTTATCATTTTACTAAAAGGATAAAGTGCCTAACAAATGAGGCAAAGCTATAAGATATTACTAAAATAAACAGAGGGTAGAAAGAAATTGAAAGATACCCTTTGTTCATAGATTGGAAGAACAAACATTATTAGACTGGCCTTCTCACCTACATTTAGTAATTGAATCTATACAATCCCCATTAAATACCAATGTCTTTTTTTTTTCTTTTTGGGCCACACCCGATGATCCCTAGGGGTTACTCCTGGCCGTGCTCTCAGAAATCACTCCTGGCTTGGGACGCCAGGGGATCAAATCGCAGTTTGTCCTAGACTAATGTGCTCAAGGCAGAGTCCTTACCACTTGCGCCACAGCTCTGGCCCACCAATGTCATTTTTAAAGTATAGCACAAAATAAAATTAGCATACAAATATAAACAAGCTGGAGTAGACAAAGCAATTCTGAGAGAAAGGAAGAAAATGAAGGCATCATACTCTCTGATGTCAAACTACATTGTAAAGCAAAACTGATGAAAATAGTATGGCATTAGAACAAAACAGACACAGACCAATTGGATAGACACAGCTTTTCGTGGTCTTTCTAGAGCCAAATTCCTCCTGGCTAAGAATTCTGGGTTTCCAGATACCAGAGTCACCAGTGTGGGCTAGTCTGGTTGTTCCTTGAAGCCCCACAGAAGGGAAAATAGCATCAGTGGATGATGGAACAGACTTGAGTGTGCCTGGAATGGTGGCGAATTAATTCCTGCTCTTTGCAGGAAGCCTCTCTCCCCGTGCAGTCTGCTGACCCACATTTCATATGAGAACATCTAGATCCATTAGAGTAAGAGGCAGATGTGACAGCTGTACACTTGGGGGAGGATGGCTCTAGTCTGGGAGAGGCGGGGACCTGTAAGTCAGTACAGACCAGACCTTGTGTTTGCTGAGAACACCCAGTGAGACAAGGTGAGGAGAGAAGCAGCATCTCAGGAAGCAAAGGCCCTGGGAGATGGAGTTCAGAAATTAATCTATGGATGGGTGGGTGAGCTTAATGGGGGGTACCAAAACCTTTCATGTATGAAGCACTAAATTTAATCCCAGATACCTCATACCCTCATACCAGTGTCATGGGGTGTAGTCCTGATGAACTCCCCTTAGTATCCTATGGAGCTCGATCTGAGAACCTAATCATCATTATTACTGGAAGTGGTCTCTAGTACCTCAAGCACCACTGGGGAGGTCCCCCTTCAAAGGAAATATATTCACACAATTATGAACATTTAATTTATGACAAATAAACCGAGGTCATATCCTAGAGGAATAGAAACCTCTTTAACAGGGGCTGGAGTGATGGCACAAGAAGTAGGGTGTTTGCCTTGCATGTGCTGACCTAGGACGAACAGCAGTTTGATCCCGGGCATCCCATATGATCCCCCAAGCCAGGAGCAATTTCTGAGCAAATAACCAGGAATAACCCCTGAGTGTCACCGGGTGTGGGCCCAAAACCAAACCAAACAAACAAACAAACAAACACAAACTTCTTTAACAAATGGTGTTGGGCAAAGTAGACAACTTCATGCAAAATATACCTAAAACTAAATCACTATTTCACATTATTAGCAAAAATTAACTCCAATTGGGTTAAAAACAGACTTATTAGATCTGGCATCACAAAATACATAGAAGAAAATCTGGGTAATATACTCAGGACCTTAACAGCAGAGATGAATTTCCTACTTCCACTGGCAAGGGAAACAAAAGCCAGAAAATATCACTCTAGTGTAGTTTTAACTACATCAAATTAAAAAGCTTTAACGTAGCAAAATAAACTACCACACACATAATCTACCAATTGGAAGATTACAATTGCTACATTATATTGGCTACATTATGCTACGTTATATTTGGCTACATTATATTGCTACATTATTCTACTATATATTCTACATATGACAAGAGGTTAATATATCAAGAGTTCACACAACTTAATAACCCCCCAAAATTGCAAGGAAACTAATTAAAAAAATCTACACAGGGCCATAGAGACAGTGGGCAACGCATTTGTCTTACACATGGCTGACCCAGTTCCAATCCCCAGCATCCCATGTGATCCCCTAAAGCCCACCAGGAGTGATCCTGAGCATAAAGCCAAAAATAAGACCTGAACACCACTAGATGTGGCCCCAAAACTGAAACAGCAACAACAATAACCCTATTTTGGGGGTGCTCTCATAAGACCGAGCATGTTCTAGACCTTCCAACTTACTATGTGACTTTGTGCAAGAATCACACTCCAGTGCCCCGGTTTCTCTATCTGAACTCTAAGATCATGGGTGTAGTCCAGTGGTTTCTTATTCCTGGCAGAGAAGATATTATGTCTTGCAAAATAAAATGAGAGGGTTTGAATTTACTCTCCCACCTGAAGCAACAGAAACTGGCTTCTGAGATTCGGCCATTAAGCAATAAAGGGAAGATGAGTAATAGAAGTAATAAACCTGGCAATTGTCCTGTCTTTTAGTTCTCTGATTTTCCAGACAATGGCACAGGGAGAAGGAGATAGACATAGCCCAAATCCCAGCAATTGGGAGAGATTGAGTTGCGATTTCAGAAGGCCAAGACAGCAGAATTTGCTGAACATGAGGTTCAAGAGGAGAAAAGTCACAAGTGGAGAGATAGCAGAAGAACAGATGAATCCCCCATCCCAGAAGTGGAGAAAATTTAACCTTTGGTTAACTTTTCTGGCCCCATCTACAAAATCTTTAAAGCAAACCTCTGGTTTATCCTATTTCAAGTAATTTAACTGCATTTCAGAACAAAGCTCAGGAATATTTATAGCAAGATAAAAAATACCCAGCATGCACCAAGGTAAAATTCACAGGGTCTGACAAAGAAATCTGAAGTGACTATAGTAACATCAAAAGAGGTTTTAGAGCAAATAATATGACTTGAGATAAAGAAGATTATATAGTTAATTCATCAAGAGGACATAACAATTCCAAATGTTTATGTACCGAATAACAGCTTTCAAAGCACACGAAACAAAAACTGATAGAACAGCAAGATGAAATAGACAAATCCATATTAGTAATCAGGGGTCTTAACACCCCTTTATCAATCACTGATAGAACAAGCTGAGAGAAAACCATGAAGGAGACGGAGGACTGATCGGCAGGCACTGTCAAGTGCGTTGACCTAAGTGAGGTGTGTGGAGCTCGCCTCTCTACAACAGCAGAATACATGAATATATTTTTTTATCTTTACACTCATGCATGCTGAGGAAACCTTATTTTGGGTCATAAAATAAGACTTGGTTAATGTAAAGTCTTCAAATGGTAGAGAACACATCTGTGGCCATAGTATAAGTACATTTGAAATCAGCAATTTAATGGAAAGATTTAAGTATCAGAGAGACCTCTGAAAAATCTCCAAGTATTTTGAAACCATAGCACTTATCAGTAACTCATGTGTTAAAGAATCCCCCAAAAAAGGAATTAGAAAATATTTTTCATTAAAAGAAAATAAAAACCCCAACATATCAAAAATCGGTGGGATGTCACAAAAACGCTTCTTAGGGGAAATTTATAGCACTAAATGCCTGCATTAGAAAGGAAAAAATGTCTCAAATCAGTGACCTGAGCTCTCACTTTAAGATGCTAGAAACAGCAAAGCAAATTCAATCCAGTGTGGGCAACAGAGAGGAAATAAGTATCAGAGTAGAAATCAGCGGAGAAAAGCAGTAAAGGAAATAAATGAAACCAGAACTGTTTCTTTGAGAAGATCAATAAAATTGATAAATCCCTAGCCACACTGATTGGGGGTGGGAAAGTCAGGAGGTGCCAATTCCCAATATCAGAAGTGAGACAAATGACATAGATTTTACATTAATTATTTGGAATTATTTTGCAAATGAAATCTGTCTTTTCTAATTTATTCATTGTATCAATATGGACTCATGAATATTTATTTTCTCCTTTGGGTTATAATCCAATAGTACTTAGTTTTGTTGCCTGTATAATTTCAGTTTTGGTGATGGAAAGTTTTTTTTAACAGTAATATATATTTTATTAGTTACATGAACTATGTGAAAAGGCCAGAAGCAACAGGACTAGCGAGAAAGTGGAGACAAAGCAACCCATAGACATTGTTGGTCAAAACAAATCAGTTCGTAGTCTATAGAAAACTGAGAAAATATTCTTCAGATACTAAAAATAGTCTTATACATGATTCAGCAATTGCACAATTAGGTATCTAATAAAACACAAAAACACTAATTTGAAAAGATATTTGCACAGATTGGTCATTTAAATACTATTTACAATGGACCAAATAGTAAATAAACCATGTCCTACTGTTAGGTGGACAAACTATTCACTCAATACATATTTGATAAGGGATTAATATCTAAGATATATAAGGCATTGGTATAGCTCAACAGACAAAAACATCCAATGCCATCAAATATGGGGAGAATAAATTAACAGAAATTTCTTCAAAGAACAAATACAAAAGGCCAAAAGGTACAAGAAAAACTGCTACAGATTAATTATCAAGGAGAGAGGCAAATCAAGACTGTAATGCAATATTATCTCACGCCACAGAGACTGGCACACATAAAGAACAAGACAACCAGTGCTGGTTTGGATTTGGGGAAGAAAGGATCTCTCATTTCACTGTTGGTGGGAATGTAGGCTGATCCTGCCTTTTTGGAAACCAATATGGACATTCTTCAAAAGACTAGAAATTGAGCTCCTATTATGACCCAACAGCACCATTGATGGAGAGTTTTCAATTGGCCCCTGTATCCTTCTGATCTTTGTTCAACACATTTTTTTATTACTTTCATACTTCTGGCAGTATTATGATATGTCTGGTTCATGTCATTTGATTTCTTTTCTTTTTTTTTTTTTTTGTGGTTTTTGGGTCACACCCGGCAGTGCTCAGGGGTTACTCCTGGTTCCATGCTCAGAAATCGCTCCTGGCAGTCACGGGGGACCATATGGGGCACCAGGATTTGAACTGATGACCTTTTGCATGAAAGGCAAACGCCTTACCTCCATGCTATCTCCCGGGCCCCGTCATTTGATTTCTTATTCTGATTCTACAATCAGCCCTTTCCTCATGAGATCTTTTTCCTTTCTATTGGAGAATGATATGGGAAATAAAACTTTGGGCACCAGACATGTTATAACTACTGAAGGGTCTTATTATTTCACAGAGTAGAATCCATAGCTGTGGCACTATTCCATGCATACACACATATGTATAGCATTTCTAATACAAACACCTCTATTCAGCTAAATGTTTCATACTGAGATTTCTAGCCCTCATTTGTCTTGAGCTCCAATCCCAGCAGGGAGAAGCTCTATTCACAACCTGCCATTCATACACTTAGTCGTTCAGTCCAAAGCTACTGTAGTGATTTCTGAGTGGTTAACCCAGGTCCCTGGGAAAAGAACTCTATCAGCTTGAGCGTAGGACTTATGTGCAATCTTGTCTTTAGTCTCAGGCTCCAGGTTTGAAAGTTGCATGGCCAGCATTTTACATCTCCATCTACTTTACTAAGCCCATTTCAGACATTTATAATACACGTAAACATTTGGGTCATTTTATGGGGATGATAAGTTACTAGGTGGTGGCCTACAGGCTTCACCGGTGACTCTTTGCCAAATTGGCCAGTGGTTCAGTGCAAAAGACCTGAACATGTGGTGCTGCTGAGGTCCTATTATGTTGGGCATATTCAGGCAACCCAAGGGATGCATAAGATCTCCAGGGCTGCATTTGATGATATTTTGGTGATCATGTGGTGCTGGGAATTGAACACATACCTTGAAATGCCCTAACAGCTGTACTGGCAGGATCACCTAAGTTGCTTAGTGATAGTCCCCATCCCACCTAGAATCCTGTTTTCTAAAATGTGTGTCCCTGAGTAATGGTACATTGTGCTGGTGAGCAAATGAAACTCATAGCTGGAAGGCATCTTAGTAGCTTTGGTTTCTTGACAGTTGAGAATAAAGCTGCTGGCAGGATTCATAGGCAGGTTGGATGTGTACTTGAGGGAATTCCTAGTCCCTGATCACTGACTGGCATATGTGTGGGACATTCAACTCTCATAGTATTTGCTTTCCACACCAGCTGGCTACCTTGCACTCACACAGCAAGGTCAAGCTTTCCTGCTGCTGTGAAGTTTCTGGGAGGGGGCACATGCTTTCTGGGGTGAATGGACACTTGGTCAGACTTCTTTTTTATGTTTGTTATCTTATACTTAATTTTTAATAATATCTTTATTTAAGCAACATGATTACAACATGTTGTAGTTGGATTTCAGTTATAAAACAGAACATCCCAGGGGCCGGGCGGTGGCGCTGGAGGTAAGGTGCCTGCCTTGCCTGCGCTAGCCTAGGATGGACTGTGGTTTGATCCCCCGGTTTCCCATATGGTCCCCAAAGCCAGGAGCGACTTCTGAGCACATAGCCAGGAGTAACCCCTGAGCGTCACCGGATGTGGCCCAAAAACCAAAAAAAAAAAAAGAACATCCCCTTCACTATTGCAACCTTTCCACCATCAATGCCCCAATTTCCCTTCTCCCCTGCTCCCTGCCTATATTCGAGATAAGTAATTTATTTCTCTCACTCACTACCATTGTCATGATAGTTGTTTGTATAGTTATTTCTCTAACTGCACTCACCATTTTTGTAGTAAGCTTCATATCATGGGCCTATTCTTCCAGTCCTCATCTTTATTGTCTCTGAATATTATTAACATACTGTCTTTTATTTTTCTTAAATTTCATAGATGAGTGAGATTACTCTGTGCCTATCTCTTTCTCTCTCTGACTTATTTTAATTAGCATAATAGTTTTCATTTCTATCCATAATTGGAAAATTTTATGACTTCATTTTCCTGACAGCTGCATAGTATTCCATTGTATATATATATACCACAGTTTCTTTAGACACTCATCTGTTGTCAGGCATCTGGGTTTTTTCCAGATTCTGGCTATTGTAAATACTGCTGCAATGAATATAGGTGTGCAGGGCTCTGAAGCTCCACAGTCCTGGTCTGAGAATCTTACCAGCAGAGGAACTGTGGTGTGTGTAGCCCCTTCTCAGGACCATGCACAGGCCCAGACTGAGCTGCTCTAGGCACATGAGCATGTCTGGGCTCCCAGGCACTAGTGTTCAGCCTGAATTGGTTGTGGTAATGTTGCACTGGTGAAGGGAGTGTTCCCCACATCACCACCAGCACTGATTGTTCTTGTTTTTTGTGATGTGTGCCAGTCTCTGTGGTGTGAGATGGTACATCATTGTTGTTTTGATTTGCATCTTCCTAATGATTAGTGATGTGGAGCATTTTTTCATGTGCCTTTTGGTCATTTGTATTTCTTCTTTGAGGAAGTGTCTGCCCATTTCTTCTCCCCATTTTTTTTGATGGGGTTAGATTTTTTTTTCTTCTTAAATTCTGTCAGTACCTTGTATATCTTAGATTAGCCCCTTGTCTGCTGGGTATTAGGTGAATAGTTTTTCCCATTTTGTGGGTGGCCTTTGTATCCTAGTTACTATTTCCTTTGAGGTGAGAAGCTACTCAGCTTAAATAATCCCATTTATCTCTGCTTCCATTTGTTTGGACAGTGATGTTTCCTCCTTGAAGATGCCTTTTAGTCTCAATGTAATGGAATGTTTTAGCTATGTGTTCTTCTATATGCCTTATGATCCGGATCTGGTAGCAAAGTCTTTAATCCATTTGGATCTGACTTTTTTGCATGGTATTAGATGGAGGTCTGAGTTTGCTTTTTATCATGTGGCTGACTAGTTGTCCCAACACCACTTGTTGAAGAAGTTTTCCTTGCTCCACTTTGCATTTCTTGCCCCTTTATCAAAGATTAATTAATTATGGCCAGACTTCTGAGTCACATTGACAATGCTGACAAACCATGGAAGATCCTGATAGGGGGATTGGGTTTAGGAAACTGAGCTGCACAGAACCCCTCCCTTCCACAGTTAGGCAAACTGAGGTTCTGAGCACCATGCTCGGAGGATCTTAGAGGCTCTTCCTGGCCACAATCTTGGAGAATATAATATCATAATGAAGACCCAGGTTTCTGAAGTTCCACAGTCCTGATTTGGGAATCTTAACAGCAGAGGAACTGTGGTGAATGTGACCCAGGCTGAACTGCTCTAGGCATATGAGCATGTCTGGGCTCCCAGGCACTAGTGTTCAGCCCGGAGGACTGAACTTAGGAGCACTTAGGACACTTAGGAGAACTCTGGGTAACTGTTATCAACCACACTGTCACCCCGCCTCCCACTCCTACCATTTTATTTCTCTGCGGCCTTTAGAGAACCTCTGTCCTTCTCCCACTTAACACAGGCCTCTCTGTAAAAGCCACCTTTGTACAAATATTCGGGGTGAAGAGACCAGAAATGGCAGCACAGCATTAGGGCTCCAGTCTGAGTCTAGCTTGGAGCTCTGACTGCTAGAGACTGGATATCTTGGATATCATCCCATCCTGTTTGGTCCCACCTGTGTCTTAAAGTGGGCTACCTCTTCGGATGCTTCCCTTAGTCTTTACCTAGGAAGGTGCTATGGGTGGGTTTGTCCATGAGGGACACTCTCCCTGAAACTGCACTCTCCTGCCTCATGGAACTGTCTCTGCTCTCAAAGGATCCCTATAGAAGATCTGTTCTGCAGGCTTCATGGCAGAGAGATTACAGGTTTCAAGGAAGGTCCCAGGCTCTCCAAGACAGAGAGTAGAAGTATATGAGGGCACTCTAGGGAAGATCTCACACTCTACTAGGCAGAAGGCCATGGCAGGAGAGCTATGTGTGTGCTGGATGGTAGATAGTCGGATGGGTAAGAAGCTCCCTATCCCTGGAGGTGTGCACAGAGGATAATAAGCACTCATCAAAGAGGCCATGAGGGGGTGAGCCCTATTGTGGGTGAGACTTGCTGCCACTCAGAGGTTACAGATCCTGTGGATATCCATGTGGATATACAAGCAGGCAACCCCACATGCACACTACATCTGGGCAGACTGAACCCCCTCCCTCCAGGGTTCAGACAGTCGGGAAGATGCATCCATGGTGAATGTGTGCTAGGGAGGCTACCGTGAAACATTTGGACCTCTCACAGGATCTTAGACAACCTGAAGTCCTGGGTCCCCTGGCCTCCAAAAATGGCTTGTAGCCTAGAAGCCCTTCTGACCACAAAAGCACTGAGTAGAGACTTTGCTCTTCTCATCTCTGCCTACCTCTGGTGTGGTGTATGGAGGGAGGAATATGTGACTGTTCCAGAGGTTCTAGATGGTCTGCCCAGGGCTCTGCACCCTCATCCCAACCCACCCACAAACAGTGGGCACCAAAACTCTGATTCCATAACCCTCCTTTCCTCTGTCCCTTCACCCTTCTTCCTTGCCCTGTGCTTACCCACACCCCATCACACACTGCAGGGTCCTCCCACCTTGTCTTCTTCAGCTCTGCTTTCTAGTGCAGGCCTGGTGATCACTTCATCAGGAGGACAAGGACACAACCCTCAGGATTATATCAGATCCCTCTAACATCCTGATGCCTGTTTTAGGCTGGTCAGTCTACAACCATGAGTCACAGGCTGAAATGCTGGTCATAGAAAAAGGTCTCCAGGTGGGGAGCAGAGGTCCAGAATCTGGACCAAACCCTGGAGCAGGGCACCTCTTTCTCATCTTCCTTGGCTGCAGCAGATCAGTCTGATGAGGTAGGTTAGCAGTGGGTTTCTTCAGGACAAATGGGTTTGTTCCCAGGTAAGTGGCCCAATTTTAAGATGTGACTCCTAAAAAGACAGTGAATATGGGAAATATTCACCAATAATAATCAGCTGATAAGGGGCTGATGAGATGCATTGCAGCGAGGCCTCTGTGAAGGAAAGGCTGGGTAAGAAATCTCCGCTGCCCAGGGAGGTGTGCTCCCTATGTGGCTTGAGAAGTCTAGCATGTTCTAAAACTCGCCCCATTCCTACAGTTTCATCTCCAATTTGTGCCTGTCCTGCCTCCTCATATTTTTTTCTCAACAATCTCACTGACTCTTGAACCTGTCTGATCCTGGGCAGTTTCCAGGCCATGCAGTTTCCAGTGAGGACAAGACCCCTATCTTTTCCAGTGAAAACTGGGACAGACAAATGCACTTACTGAGTCACTGTGGGGGTCCTGTCTAAGCTTTGAAAGCAGAACTAGTGTGAGAGTAGTTTCTCTGGAGAGGTTTTGCTCTGACCATGACAACAGGATCTTGGGGCTCTTTATAGGGGATAAAAAATTTTAAAGTCTTGGAGTGGGGGGAGAGTGATAGCTCAGGGATGAAGGTTTTTCCCTTGAACTTTGTTAACCTCAGTTCGATCCCTTGCACAAATCTGGTTCCTGAGTGCCACCAAGAGTGAATTCTGGACAGAGCCAGGAATAAATCCTGAGGACTACTGGGTGTGGCCCCAGAACAAAAGAAAAATTTGAAGTACTTACATTAAAAACAAACAGCAAGAGTAATTTTGAAATGGATACACGCTTAATCGGAAGCCTCCAATCTAACATTGTCAGAGTCACTTTCTGCTCTTCTTGGCTCTTTGTTAAGTACACTTTTATTTAATGGAGAATCTGATCCAAGTACTTTTGGTCTGTTGGAAGGAGTTTCTAAGAGGATGTGGCCTTGGAATGGTCTTAAGAGAACAATGAGGGGTGGAAGGTGGGGAGAGAGGGGGCTGGCAGAGCCTTCTCCAGAGGGACCTGGTTTGGAGACAAGAGCCAGGATTAGAAGAGAAAGGGCATACTAGGCCCTTTGCCTGCAAAAGAAAATGGCAGGGAGGAGGTAGACTGCTTGGGCAGAAACCAGCCTCCATGTCTGCAGCAAAGGTAGGGTTCAGTGTTCATTCCTCCCCTCCCCCCCAGCCTTTCCCCTTCAGTCCTCCTACCCCATCATTCAGGTCCAGCTTTGTCCTCTCAGAGGCTAGGTTTAAAACCATGTGAGGTTTAAAACCAGGCTGGGTCTCCCCGCTGACCTTTTGGATCTGGCTCCAAATACCTGGTTCTGTGGACCCTAAGATTTTTTATTAAATGCTAATTAAATATATACGCTCATTTTAAAGAATGCATTTATATTTTGAACAACAGAATCGAGTTTATTGTTTGCTAATGCAGAGCTGTCACAGTATAGTATAGTAAACCCCAGCACTTGAATCCTCCCACCAGCACCCTCGTCCCAACCTGAGCCCCACTTCTACACACATAGCCTCAGCTTTAGAAACAAAGGGGAAGGAAGGGAAGACATGGAAACCAGAAACACAAAGGCAGCCCAGTTTTACCACATTTCTAGAAATCAGCCAGTTTCTCTTCTCTTTCTTCAGCTGAAACAGACTGTGACCCCTGGAGGGAGAGACAACAGTTGTGAGCCTAATTTAAAAATTACAACCATTTTTTCTGCTTAGTCAGATCAAGCCTTGGGGTGGGTGAGGGAGTTTTGTAGACACCCCAGTGCTCAGGCTGTCAGGCATCCTCAGGCTCTGGAAGTGGCAGTGGAGAACTGATTGGGACTAGATATTAGGTTATTGCTGTGGCAGACTGATACCCTCCTTCACTCCTCATCCACGAGTTTGTTCTCCCCAGGGATATGGGTGCTCACACAGAGATGCTCAGGAAAGAGGGGAGCTCCTTAGGGATCAGTTGCCCCTTGCAGTGAGGCTCCCAGGAGAAGTTGTTCTAAATATCCACCAACCCACTGGCCTAACTCACCCATCCCCTAAATCCTTGCTTGCTCCCACTCATTGAAGTTGTGGTTTGGGGGTCAAATTTGCCTCCTCTAGGCTTGCTTCCATGAACAGCACTCCCTCTACCCTGAGTGAATGATAGTTCCTTGGTTTTATGAAAGAAACAAGATATAATAGGCCTGAGCCAGGAGTCCCAGGAATGGAGAGAAGATGAGGAGATGCATTCTGTATAAATGTAAACTGTACTTAGGGTGGGTCCCCGTGATTAGAGGCAGCATCAAAAGAGCTGGTACTGGTGATAAATAAATTCATTTTCTTTTACTCATTCCTCTGAGTGCATACCTATGTTTCTTCCCTTTGTTGGGCTATTACACAACATAGGTGCTATGAAGTGCTGAAGGTCAGGCCTGATCCTTACATATGCGGGACCTATGAAAAATTCCTTCCATGGGGCTGGAGAGATAGCATGAAGGTAAAGCATTTACCTTGCATGCAGAAGGTCAGTGGTTTGAATCCCAGCATCCCATATAGTCCCCTGAGCTTGCCAGGAACGACTTCTCAGAATAGAGCCAGGAGTAAATCCTGAGCGTGGCCGGGTGTGACCCAAAAACCAAAAAAAAAAAAAAAAAAAAAAATCCAAAATTTCTTTTACTCACACAGGAAGGCTCACTATTTTTTCAAAGGTCAGGTGTTTTTCTCACCACTGGTCCCGGAAGTAAAGCAGGGTAGTGGTGGTGATTGGTGGGAGGAGTGGGGATAGGCCAAACCTTTGCTTTCTTAGGACTATAATCAGGTTCTGAGGCCAATAAGGTGCAGAGAGTGGTCTTAGGGGGCATTAATCCAGTGTGAGTCATCAGGAACCTTGATAATATTGGGGGGTGGTGGAGAAAAAGACCAGGAGGGACTCAACCCTGAAGGTTACCCTGAGAGGCGAGAGAGGCAGCTCTCACAATGCTGCGTTTATTCAAAGTTCTCTCAGTTTCCCTGTGTGTGTTTATACAGACTGAGAGGAGTGTCTTCAGCCAGTGTCTTGCTTATTGTTTGGACATCTGTCCTGAGGCAGAGATCCTGCTGGCCTGAGAGGAAGGTTTTATTCTCCTTCTATATCCTGCATCTGCTTCTCTTCCAGGATCCATGAGAAGGGCTCAAGTTCTAGAGTCAGCCATAGGCTGGGGTCAGATCTGCCTTCTGTGAGCTGAAGGCCTGGAGTCAGGAACTTCATCTCTTGTGCCTGTACCTCTGCAATACTCAACAGGCATTGGATCTCTGGGGATTAGTTATAGGATCAGGAGTGGAGAGTATTTAGATGTGCCCACTGGGTGGAACCCTCATTGGATGTTATTGTGGAGATATACACAATCTTTGTAACCACTATACATGGTCTGAACTTACTGTTATTGAAGGTAGATCCTCAAATCTATTTAGTTTGTCCCCCTGCTCCATTTAAAGTCCCCTATTCTTTCCATCCCAGAGAACCCTCCACCATTACTCTTTCTGATCTCAAACTTCCATATTTCCTAATAAACTTGTCCTGAATTTGTCAGCTCATATGCCACCTTCTGCAGGAAGCCAGGTCAGATCTCTACTTACTCCTCAGCCCCCTGAATCTCTGGTTCCCTGTCTTGAACACCATCCATGTTGAGTCTCCACTGTCACTTTTGTCCAGGACCCAGGATATGCCTGGCACAGGGATGTCAGAACTGATCAGAACGAAAATATGAGCAAGACCCAGTCCAGCTTCTTCTGCTTCTTGTTATCTTGGCCTTGATGTTTCTGGTGTACCCATGTGTCAGCGGTGTGAGAGCCCTGGAGCCACCGTCTGGGAGGGCAAAAGCTCCATATTGGTGGCATTGGAGAGTGGCTGGACTAAGAAGGGGCTCTGGGTTCATGGGAAGTGGCACTTGGCACTGGCACTTGCAGATAAGAGCATGGCTGGAAATTTAGGGTGCTAGGGGTTACTCCAAATTCCCCTCACCACAATGCTTCTGAGGAGAGATACCCTAGGCTGGTACTGGAGCAGAGAAGAAACCTGGTCTTCAGTGTGGGTGCCCCTACACAGTGCTAACTCCCACCTAAAAGTAGCACTGCAGGCTGTCAAAGTGCACCCTGACTCGGGGTAGCCCAGCGCCCAATGGTAGGAGGGGAGAGGGGTCTGCTAAGGAAGGGAGGAAGCACCAGAGGGATACCAGAGGAGTTAGTGAGATAAAATGTTAGAGTGGAAGTAGGGAGAGAGGGAGGGGGAAGCTAACTCTATTCAGGGGTGCAAGGAACCACATGCTTCTGAACCCCAGGCCTACCCTAGCTAAGGAGTCATCAGTTCCTCCCTCAACC
>PVKC010001395.1:0-51579 GCA_004027635.1 Crocidura indochinensis
ATAAAACAGGACATCTTTTAGTGTTAGTATTTCATTTTATAACAAAAATACAGCAATTATCCTTCTTTTCCTCTTAATGAACCTCATTGTGGTTCACTTTATTTTTCTAATTTCTTGTGATAACACAATACTTACTTTCATAAATAAAATGTTTTATTACCATATTTGTTGGAATTTAAAAGGTAAATTGAATATTATTTGTATATTTATGTAACTATTATATAGATATTAAAATTATACTCAAGGCAGCAATCTCAATGGTGACTACAAAGATTTCCAACAATGTGATGAGAATTAGTATATTACCTCAAATAATCATTTATATGGAAACTAAAGGAATTTTGTGAATTGAAACTTTTTGTAAAAACGCTTATATATATTTAGAGACTGAACAAACTTTACTCATAACAAACTATATCTAATTGGGAGAAAAATTTCTGTCAGTTTTATGCCAGAAGCTACCCAGGTTTCTCCTGGTATCTCTGCTTTTGCTTAGATGAGAGATCATTGATTAATATTTGATTTTTTTAAATCATCACAATTCACATAACTCCAATTTGCAGGCTTATTGTACCAATCACCATTTCAAGTTTGCCTTTGTATAAAATCTAAATCTTTACTCCCACCTTCTATGTCATGGAAGATTCTAATCAGCAGCGGCCAGAGCAATAGCACAACTGTAGAACTTTTGCCTTGTACGGGCCAACCCCTGGGGGGGGGACTCTGGTTGGATTTCCCGCATTCTATATGGTCCCCAGAGCCTGCCAGGAGCGAGTTCTAAGTTCAAAGTCAAGGGTAACCCCTGAACACCGCTGAGTGTAGTCCCCAAAATAAAATAAATAAACAAAAAAAAATTCCACTGAGTAAAGGGACCATGCTTTGTCTCTGTTCTCTTGCATTTTCTACCTCTTTTCTGCTTCTGTTCCTCTCTCTTTTCCAGCTTTTGAAAAAGAAAGAAGATAAAATTACAAGTAACCGAATGTGATCATCCTGTCAGCTGTTGATTTGTATGCCTTTCATTTTAGGGTCACTTCTTTTCCAGTCTTCAGAAGTTTCTTCAATGCCTCTGTACTGTTACTGATTTATGAAAGTTTTTATATATGCAAATATATTCTAATTTAAAGTTAACATTTAAAATAACTTATTTTTAACATTTAAACTAACATTTAAAATAACATCTTAAATAACTTATCTTAAATGTTAAGAAGTTAATGTGGAGGGCAGAGAGGTAGAATCAGGATTAAGGCACTTTATTGCAAACAGCTAACTCCATTTCTTCCTTGGTATCATAAATGGTTGTCTGAATGCTGCCAGGCGTGATTACTGAGCACTGAGCCAGGAGTAAATTTTGATCACTGCTGGATGTAGCCCAACTCCCCTTATACAAAGTAAACAAGAAGGCAAATATTAAAAAAAAATGGAGCTCTTTGTGCTATAGTCTGAAAATAAAACATTAACTTTAAAGTGTATTACATGATACATTTCTATTTTATTTGTTGTTTATTTTTTGGTTTTTGAGCTACATCCATCAGCACTCAGGTGTCACTTCTGGCTCTACACTCAGAAATCAATCCTGGCAGGCTCAGAGTACCATCTGGGATTCTCGGATTGCACCCTGGTTGGTTGTGTGCAAAGCAAATGCCCTATCCATTGTGCTATCACTTCAGCCCCAAATTTCTATTTTATTAATTTTTAAAGTAAACTGGCAAAAAGAAAATGAAACCAAATAATGTATTAATTTTTAACTAAATTTGTTATATCTACAAGGACATAATACCTCATTGAAAAGCTAATTCATTTGAGTTACATAGACTACAGAAATTTTATCTTACTTCTCTGATGTATTAGCATATTTAGACCAGAATCAGCAGTTAGAAAAAAACGGATTTTTTTAGTACACTTTTCATTAAACATCTTTTTCTTTTTTTTTTTTTTTTTTTTGCGCTACACCTGGTGATGCTCAGGGGTTACTCCTGGCTATGCGCTCTGAAATCACTCCTGGCTTGGGGGACCATATGGGAAGCCAGGGGATGGAACTATGATCCTCGTAGGCTAGCGCTAGCAAGGCAAGGCTCCTTACATCTCCCCACCACCACTCCAGCCGCGCATTAAACATCTTTTTAAACTGCAGATCATTTCAAAGCATCTCAATACAGAAAACATTTATTTTGCCTTCACTTTAACATATAGGTTGAAATAAAATTTAATAGAGTATTTCTGTGTTAGTTCAGATTTTAATTCCCCAAAAGAGTTTCTGGTTAAAAAAACACATATTGGCATTTGATCAGAACAGTCAATAGATTAGGAAACCATCACACCATCACACTGCATTTGTTTACATATTTGTATAATTCTATAGAATGCTAGCAAAAAATAAATAACATTAAGTCAAAAGTATAATACTAATTTTGTCATATCAGAACTATAAGTTGTTACACAAATAAATAAATAACCAGTAGGAAATTAAATAGCTAACAAGAATCCCAGTTGCAAAAAAAAATAAATGAATGAGCAAAAATTAAATGTATGGTGATAGAATCTCAAAAAATAAGAAGAGCAGTTTTGTTTTGTCTTTTTGTGTTAGTTTGAAAGGTTGGGGTACTGTATTAAATACAAAGTTTTCTTCAAGAACAATTCAATAAACATTTAAAGATCATTCATTAAATTTGTATAAATTTAGTGAAACAGTATAAGTAAAAGACCAAGATTTTTAGAAAGGAGAGAACAGATATAAAGTGTAATTTTCAGCAATTCTCTGTAGTCATTTCTGATTCTAGATGTAGTACATTAGTTTGAGAATCCCTTCTTTGCCTGGAGAGAGGGTAACTTCTGGGAAACTGATACAACTAGCTATTTTCCAATCTAAAACTCAGGTAAAATTTGAAGACATGCCGGGCCAAGATCTCAGTGAGAAAAGATAAGAACATTTTAACTGAAAATTCCTCTACAATTTTGTGGTGTGTGTGTGTATGTGTGTGTGTGTGTGTGTGTGTATGGGTGTGTGTGTGTGTGTGTGTGTGTATGTGTGTGTGTGTGTGTTAGAAAGTGGGGGAGGTTAAAGCCAGGGGTCCTTCACTCAGGGTTTACTCCTCCCTTTGCACTCAGGAAGGGATCACTTGTGGTAGAAGGAAGAGACTATAAGATCTTTTGGATTAACAATATTGGCCCAACAGTTGCATTCAAGCTATGCAGCCTATCGACTGAACTATTGCTCAGGTCCCACTTTTGACCTAATTCTGAATCTCTTCAGGAAGGACAGAAAATTGTTTCAGAAGAATTCTGAAAAGGAGAGTATAAATTTAATATTCTATTGTTTTGTCTTTAAAATTAGAGTTTGTGAAACAGAGAAAGGAGTAGAGACAGAGAGACACTCTAATTAATCTAGTGAACACACCAAGTTTTGGACTAAAATTCTTGTTTTCCTTTAAAATGTAAACTAGAGGGGCCCGGGAGATAGCATGGAGGTAAAGCATTTGCCTTTCATGCAAAAGGTCATCGGTTCGAATCCTGGTGCCCCATATGGTCCCCTGTGCCTGCCAGGAGCAATTTCTGAGCATGGAGCTAGGAGTAACCCCTGAGCACTGCCGGGTGTGACCCAAAAACCAAAAAAAAAAAAAAAAAAAAAAAAAAAGTTTAAAAAAAATGTAAACTAGAATTATTAGAATTTAGGAAAGTTACAAGTTGACGTCTATTTAGCTCAGTTTCTGAATGCAATGTCATAACTCAGTCATTATTCTGAGAGAGAAAGATAGAGATAGAGATGTGAATTTAGAACTTTTCCTAGGGAGTATTATAGGTCTTCTAAAATACATGTCCAACATTTGACTAAAATATAATTAGTTACCGTAAGAATCTCACCAATGGAAAAGTTACTTTCAAACAGACCAAAAGTAGCATTGACAATCAAATGATCAGTATTTTCTTTAACCAGGAAAAATATTTAATTACATATGAAGTATAAATTAAAAATAAAATGAAAAATAAAAGTTTTAATAAAAATCTTTAAAGTAGTACATTTTACACACCAAGCCATATGATCGAAGTATAAACTTATACTTAACAAGGAAATAAAATTAAAGAAACAAAAGCATACTCTTTGATTCAGTGAGAAAATGATTAGGGGGACAAATTTTTATGCTGGCAGATATAATAGTCTGCACATAAACCAGAGGTTTGGTTGGAATTATAATATAAAGCACACGGTAAAGCACATACATACTGAATTACAGATTAATATTAATAAAATTTATATAATGTTATAAAGCCAAATTTACTTCAACAAAATTTAAACATACTAAAGTTTGAAATATTATTAGAGATTTAATCTCTAATATTATTAGAGATTTAAAAATGAAGTAAAATAAATACATTTTAGACACAAAAATAAATATGATTATGTATTGCTAGCAGAAAGGCATTTGAAAAATCAAAAGGAAAATATTTATATAAAAAGAAAATATAGTGTACATATAACACATATAACTATATTATGAATGAATAGTAAATAAGATATTTATAGTAATGATTCCTTAATTCATTAGAATTAGAATTCTTAATCATTCTCTTCTGTGAAACTATGTGTACATAGATACATGAATACACATAACAACAGTGACAATAAATACTGTAAATACTGCAATGTATATGTTAAAAAAGTACTATACATTCCTAGCATTGTACATAAAAATTTTATTAAATTATAAATATTCAAATATATATACTTTTATATGTAATATTTATTCAAAGAGTAGGAAAATGTTGTAACAAATTAGAAGAGGGAGAAAGAATAATTAAATCAACTAAATAAAACAAAACAGAAATAACAGGTCATTTATAAAACAAGAAAATTTTATGAGAGCATAAAATGGGCTAGCTAAATAAAAAGCATGCAATTAGATGCCAGATATGAAGTAAAATGTATATATAATTAAATTTAATGTAAATAAATCTAATATATCAAGTAAAAAGATTTTGAATTGAAAAAAGAAATTTCAGCTATATGCTACTCACATGGAAACATCTTAAATACAAAATCTTTAAAACCCGAGTAGTGCACAGAAGACAAACAATAAAATCACAAGACTAATGGAAACATATGTGGTTTTAATATCAGAGACTATTTTAAAGAAGGAACATTGTTAAAATGGAAATTTTAATAATAAAGAGCTAAGCAATTTGGAAAATATGAATTTTTGCAATCAGTACATTTTTGTACAATATTTACAAAAACAATATTTAAAATTACTACAGGTGAACAATATATACTATTTGTAAGAGTATAAAAAGTAAATCAGTAAAGTTATACAAATATAAATAATGAAAATTGCTTAACAGCTAATTTTTATATGGACTACCTAGCATTTGATTAACACTATTAATACATCTAATTATCAAATACTGTATCCAGCATTTAAAACTGGAAAATTACAAATTATTTTAAAGTTCATATGATACACTCACCAAAATAATATGAGATCATCTTGGTAAAATAATATTCTGTCATCTCACAAAAAATTGTGTCATGCTCAATATGTCATGTATCCTAGCAGAATTTCCATTACATCAAGAGTATATCTTGCACAAGGAAATGAGCAAAATTCTGTGTCTTTTTTATATTCTATGAGAGAATGTTGTTTTTTTTTTTAAAGATGAGAGAATGTTGTTCTTAAAAATGTTGCAATTAAAGAAGACTTAAAGTCTCACAGTAAATGTCTTACATACAGGCTGTTATCAAGTGTGGATAAATGCTATTTTTAAATATGCTCTTTGCACAAAAAAAAAATGAAAAAGTGTACCTTCTTTTAAACATAACAAAAAATATTTACTTCCAAGTATTTATATGGCTGGACTCTTCTTTGACTTATGCATATATAATTTATATTGCTGCAAACAAAAATTTGGCTTGATGTTGACACGAGGATTAATGTGCCTCACAGGCACTTATCCCAATTTGCTGTTAATAATGTGAAGGTCATAGGGTCTACTATTAATTGGCCAGTGACCATTATATCAGAGTATGCCGTTAATAAATTTCTAAGCTTGGCTGGACATTTTAGGAAATGTGTACATTTAAAATGGCAAGTAAATGCAAAATGTAGAAGGATCAGCACAGATAATTAGGAAAATCTGCTTAAATAGCATGCCCTTTAAATCAATAACATCATCTTTGCTTAATAAGCATAGCCCCTTGATTTATCAGAAAGGTTCTGATTCATCCCTTATTAAGAGAACACTACGCTGCAGGCTTTGTCTACTTAGAAAACCAAATGGGAGAAAAAGCTGCCACATGTACGTGTTCCTGATCCTAATGACAAGCAATGAACAAAATAACATAGATTATAAAGAGCAAAAATTAAATTGTATGAATAACATTATACAAATATTAAACAACATAATTTTAAGAAAATGCATACAAATATTTGTCAAGTAATCACATAAGGCTGTTCTAAAATAGAGCTAAATTTTTTCTGAATGTTTCGGCTTTCTCGGAGCAAAGTATTAACTATGATAGGTGAAGAATATTAAAGAATATACAAAATTGTAAAGAACTAGTAAAGCTTCAAAAATCAGACAAATTCATCTGAATAAAGCATTATTTGATGTACATAGCAGTAACTAGGAGTAATATGCAGTTCATATACAACTCAGAGAGTTAATTTCATATATTTGGCCTTGGAAATGTATGTTAAACTTTGAATCTGTTTTGAATGATCTGATATCTCATCTGTATCTATCTGACTAGCACTGAAATTTGGATGAGTTGACATCTTAATTTTTAATTAATTACACCACTAAGTATGGTGTCTCAATGTAATATGGAGTGTAAAACTAAGTGCTACTTTGACTAAAATGTCATTTTTTTACACAGTATAGTGAAGACCAGCTTAATGGGTTATAGTTTCAAAAATAATTAGACTAAATTACAAAATGCCAAAATAAATGAACAGGCATATCTTTTGCTATGCTTTCTTTATTTAAAATATCAAATTTGCATATAGTCCAATTTGTCCAATTGGCAGCATTTAGTTGTTCTTTCTAGCATCCCCGTGGGTATCAGGTTTCATTGATTGAGGCATTGTTTTCAATTTGTAAGTTGCTAGTTTAGAAGTAAAGACCTGGTAGGTAATCTTCTGTTGAAGGGAATTTAAAATTCATCAGATAATTTTCCTTGGAACTATCAAAGGTTTTTAAAAGTAGCATGGTTTAAGCAGTCCTGTTAAATTCTTCCCTAAACAAAATCAGTTTCTTCTTTGGCCTAAATTTCTTCCTCAATTACTGATAAACGAACCATTTGTGGGGAATCCCAGTTCCTGAATTATCTAAGTGAGGTTATATATCTAAAGTAAGAGTTTTCCCTTCTTTGCACTTCTCCTCATTCTCCTTTACAGGTTCATCTGCATATTATACCCTCTTAACTTACTCTAAAAGCTAAATTTGCTAAAAGAAAGGAACCAGGATGGTGGATAAGTGGGTGCCATCATTTGCCCCCTTTGCAATCTAAAACACCTTTTCTCCTACTGGACCAGTAGCCCTAAAACACTGACAAATTCAGTAAGCAAAGTCTTCGCAGCAAAGGTCAAGGGGACAATGCTCAGCAATCTGGAGAGATGCACTCAATCTCCAGCAAAGCCAGAAACAACAATCAGTGGAAATTTATTTGTTTATTTATTTCTATTTATTTATTTATCATTTGCCTTTCTATGGGCCACATCTGTGACGCTCAGGGGTTACTCTTAGCTATGCGCTCAGAAGTTGCTCCTGGCTTGGGGGACCATATGGGACACAGGGAAATTGGACCAAGATCTGTCCTTATAGGCCACGCCCAAGGCCTTAACTACTGTGCTAATGCTCCGACCCCAATCAGCAGAAATTTCTGATGCTGGATTCCAAAATCTGGAACTCCAATCCCACTGTCCTAATTTTTTAAGATCAATAGGAGATTTAGGAAACTGAAAAAGCAAAAATAACAAAAGGTCTCAGGCTGTTACCTCTCACAACTGAACTATGAACAGCATTTTAGTTTCCCTTCTTTCAATCTAGATTCAAACAGAATCAAACAGATTCTTAGATAAAGCACTAAAGCAAGCACCACACCCCTGAGAAAGGCAAATTGCCTCTGATTGAAAATAGACTAGGCCAACCAGAATCTCACCATTAGCAAGCAAGTTGCAACCTACAAGTTAAATGCACCTTTTGATTTACCAAACCACCATTAGCAAATAGGAAACAAATATTGGTGGTGTTCCGGAAGACTGACCAGTTCCTGTACATTGGTGGTGTCACGTTTGCAATTTGCTTCCACACAATAACTTTCCATCTCCATTTACCTTTTGGCAACTCCTTTCTCTTTCTGTGAATGCAATACTACAATAGTTATATATAATTAAGCCCCAGAAGATTTCACTCCTGCCACTGAACTCAGCACTCCTGATTGCTGCTCAAACCTTATCTAGGTTGGAAGAGAGGTGTCCCCAAGCAAATATAAGCACAATTCTCTGGATCCCATTAAAACTGTTGTGCTCTCTTCACTTCCAAATAAACACCTAGACTTAGACTTTTGCTTAGTCCTAAATTCCTATTCCATGGCCAACTGGAGATATGGCTCCATCCTGTTCTTGACCATTTCTACCACAAGTTTCTAAATAGCCACTCAAATCTCGACCATTTCTACCACAGGTTTCGAAACAGCCACTCAAATCTGTGGTGGAGTAACAGTCAGGATACAGACAATTTTTACAATGAGGTTTCTAGATGCTTCCAAATAAATGCGTTTGTCCTTGACAATTGAAGTTGGCATCAGCCTTTTGCAACCATAGATTGCTGGTCATTGCCTCAAATTCATTAGAACTTAGTTCACAGTTGGTGACAGGCATGGTGACTATTAATTCTTCAAAAACTATAAGAGCTTCTTGAATTCAGGTACCACAATTGGAATCAGAAACTAAGGACTCTGAAGTTTTCAGTTTACCTGGGCCTACAGCCAGCATCTTGCGCTCATTGTTGAATTTTTTGGGTGTATAAAATTCCCAGGCACCATAAACAGTTCTACAACGAGGGCCAGCACAACTTGTTACCTGGATATTTGCCTGATCACCTCCATGACTTTCCATCCTCAATGAAACAAGTACTTACAACTGCCCTTCTTCAGACAGTAGGGAGAATTATAACTAAACTATATGGATGAATAAAGACTACCACCTGGAAAAAAAAAACCTAGTAAAAGAGGTCTGTGAAAACATTCTGAAGAATTCAAAGTAGTAATCTTTTTATGTTGGTTTTGTTTTTTGTTTTAGTTTGTTTTTAGGTCATATCCTGAAATTCCCAGCTCTACTCTTTGCAGTGCTTGTGGAACCTTATGATATGCTGATGTCAATCCCTGGATTGTCACATGTAAGGCAAGCACCTGATACTATTGTTCAAGTCCCAAATCTTAATGATACTCAGTGAAATGAGCAGCAGAAATTTTCAATAAGAATATAGATAGAGGGGAAATGTAAGGATACACCAGGAAGAAATAACAGAGCTAAAGGTTATGTTAGCTAACCTAATTAAATACAATAGAGAAAATCAACAAGGGAAGATAATGAAAATCAGGAGAAACCAGTACACAATAATATATATGCACAAAAGCAAATAAATAACAACTTTATTAAGTAATTAACAGTACTGAAGAGATTTTGAAGTAATATAATAATAGTGTGGAATGTTAATATCCCACTCTTCACTTCCATAAATGGTGAGTACACAGAATTCTCAAGTTAATAGAACATGAGAATCTTCACGATATCCTACGTGCTGGAGTTAAAATATACCTCAATTACTGACATGTATTCCTAATTCACAGAAGGTGAAATCTTACCCAGCATATTTCGAGACCATAAAATTAAAAATATATTCCACCAAAAAATAAAATTCGGACAAACATAAAAGTCAGTAGAAAAAGAAAATAATAAAAACTGGGCCCATAGTAATCAATTGGAACTGAAAACAAAAACAATACATAGTGTTATATCACACCCAAAATTATTCTCCCAATTTCCTTTTTTCTTTTCACTATCCCTTTGATATGTAAATGTTCACTGGATCTCACTTGACCTTCCCCAACCTGTACTAGTTAATACTGAGAGAATAAAGAGAGGTTGGATTTTGGCTTGGCGCATGGGGAGAGATCACAAGGTGGGAAGACAAGCTAACTTCATGATTTTTACCTGACTGGTTTGGGTTATTAATTCATTGTGGCTACACTTCTTCAGACCCATTCACCTAGGGTTGGAAATAGGGCAAATGGGGTGATTTCACAACAATGAATTGTACTTAATTGTAGAAAGGTAAACATGATTGATGAAATATTTGTCAAGTATGAGAGAGAAACTTTAAGTTAGAAAAAGAGAATATCAATATAAATTATCAGAATTAAAGAGGAATTACCAAGAAGATACTATAGCAATAAAATAAGTGGTTTATAAAATCCTTCTATTAACATAACTTAATTTCTAACCTGGAGAAATGAGAAGAATTAATTCTTAAATTCTACAGTCACCTAACAAAGAATCAAGGGAAAATAGAAACCCTGAAAAATTGCTTATAGAAAAGGAAGTTTTTGTTTGATTATTTTTGGCCACAGCTCTCTATGCTCAGGTCTAACTTCTAATTTAGTGATCATAGATTGCTTTTGATGGAACTGAGGGGAAATATATATGGTGCCAGAAATTGAAACCATGTCTACCAGAACACAAGGCAAGCAACCTACGTGTATATATTTGCTCTAAAACCTTCTATTACAGTTTTGCAGTCATTATCTCCCTTCAAGATTTGATATATGTTGATACTAATTTGGTGTATAATTGCTAATAAATGTAAATTTATCATTTGAGTCCTTAAGCATTATATAATGCTCATCCAGCTTTCATTAAATTTTCCCAGTATGAACTTTATTTTCCCTTACATGAGTATTGATACCTAATGCCTTTTAGTCTCTCCTCTTCCTGTTTTAACTTTTTACTTTACTCCTGTGTTTTTCATTCAAGTTCAAGTGGTTCTGTAAACCTCAAAGAATTGTGTTTTGTTTTCTGATTTAATAAGTCCTATTTCATGTGACCTGTCAGTACAAATCATTTACATTTAGTGGAATCAATGATGTAAGGGATGTGTTGCCAATCTTTGATAATAAATATATTTAGTCATTTTTTTCAACAGTCTTTGTTTCCTTTTATGTCATTTCCTCTGCTATCCATCTGTTGGGAAGTGATTAGGTTTAATTTTTCGCTTCTAATTTATTATTATTTAAGTTTTATTTTTACTGCTTTTAAGAAATTTAGGATTTTAAAATAGCATCCCATTTAATTTAAGGAAATAAATCTCAATTTTATTTTGTGATTCAAGATTTTAACTGATTCTGTTCCCATGTTTTGTGGTTTTAACGTTATTAACTACTTAATTATTTTTAATATTTTAAGACTTTTATTAAATTTAATTAATAGGATATAGATAAATTTTAGGTGACTGTATTCTATTGAGCTCTCTTTAGTTTTTTACAATTTACATCAAAATCGTTCTTAAAATATTTTATAACAAATTAAAATATACCAGAAAAGGGTTATGTGTTATCTACTTATGATTTGGGAAATTATCTGTCAAATATAATAAAACATTTAAAAGTAATGTATTTTTAGTACTCAAATTTAAATGTAAATATAAGAATACTGTAACTCGGGGGTCGGGAGGTGGCGCTGGACATAAAGTGCCTGCGCTAACGTAGGATGGACCGCGGTTCGATCCCCCGGTTCCCCATATGGTCCCCCATGCCTGCCAGGAGCTACTTCTGAGTGAATAGCCAGGAGTAACCCCTGAGCATCACCGGGTATGGCCCAAAAACCAAAAAAAAAAAAAAAAAAGAATACTGTAACTCTCTGATTTTTCTATATTGTCACACGTCTAGGGTGAAGAAAGAAAGTTGAAACTTTATACTTATCTATTAAACAATAACATTAATTTAAGTATCTTCAGAACAATTCACTAAGACTTTAATTCTTTTAATTTTATGACTGTTATTTTGTGCTTGGAAATGAATAGACCTTGCTAAGGTAAACTTTTTTGAGTAGAGTTGTAAACTCTATTAACATAACTCTTGTCACCAGTACCTGGAACATATTAGAATGTTAGATTCTATCCAATTAAGATAAAATGTATAACTGTACCCAAAGGATTATATAAAGTAAATAAATCTTTAAAAAGTAGGTCATTTTGAAGACAATAAAATGACTTGATAGATGTAATAAATAAAATAGCTCCTATTTAACCATATATTATCTTGCTTAATAAATTAAAATAAATTATGAACATTTATTCCTTAATTATAAGTTGAATCACCTTTAGTAAAACTTATTTTAGTCTAAACTTATTTAGAAATAGTTTTTCAGTTCGAGTATTTATTTTTTAAATACTTTTTATTTTGACCAAAGTGGATTACAAATCTTTCACAGTAATATTTTAGGTATATAGTGACATTGAAACAGGGGCATTTCCACCATCAATATTGTCCTCCCTCCACCCCTGTTTCCAGCATGCATCAGATAGTCCCTTTCTTTGCCCCCCAGGGTGCTAGTATAAGTGATATCCTCTGTGTCTACCTTGTTGAAGATTGGGCTTGATTCTATTGTTGTTGGCTTTGGATTTGGTATTTAAGTCTGATCATATTTATTTCTATTCAATATTCTTACAACTGTTTGGTCTTGGTACCCTCCATTATCTCCCCTTTAATTTATGAGGCAGAATAAGATGGTTCAAGTTATGTGGTTCTGTTTGAAGGAAAAAGGGGGGGGGTAGTCAAGCAAGCAAAAGATAGGAGGAATCATTCTAGAGGCTAGCAATATCAATTTAAGAAAAAAAAGGGAAAAAGGAAGAAAAACATAATAATACAAAAAACCCTGAAAAGCACCACAGCAATAAAGACAACAACCAAACAATAACCATAGTCCTGAAAAACAAACAAACAACAACAATGGCAAAAATTAATTTGTGCTTTTCTCTCCTTTTTTTTTGAATAGACACAGTAAATTTTGAGGAGATTAGAAAGGGAATTCCCTTGGCCCAAGAAATACAGGGTTTCTCTGCCTTGAAGTATACTCTCAAGGGTATAACTACAGGCTCCATATATGCTCTTTTACTATCCCCTAGGTCTTTTTGTGGTATCTGGAAACTTTCTGCTCAGTAATGACTGATAAAATCAAGCCTCTGTAATGAGACATCTTGGTTTTTGCACAGGTCATAGGATGGAGCCTATGATGAAGTTTTTCTTTATGGTTCTAGAAGTTCTGTTCCATCACTGTTGTCTTAATCAGTCTTCTGTAGTTGGTGGTCTTCATTTTTGCATCAATCCTAGGGTAAAGATTAGGATAGTCTTTCATTATGTTTCTAGAAGTTCTGCGCAGTTGCAGTTGTCTCAGTCAGACCTCTGTAAAAGACAAGATCATTAACTAGAGAAGACTGACTGTGGCAACCATGACTGGACAGAACTTATTCTGGGACAATAAAAAAGATCATAGACTAGGCTTTGGCCTACAATCTGTACAACAACCAAGATCTCTACTACTATTTTATTTTATTTGTAGAAGACATTTATTATTACTTGAATTTTTGTTTTGTGGCTATGAAGATATTATTCTCTGAAAAGATTTATGGCACTCCTTTAAATCAGAGCTATAATGTTTAAAAGATATCCTTCAGGGGGCCGGTGGTGGTGCTGCAGGTAAGGTGCCTGTCTTACCAAGCTAGCCTTGGCTGGACCATGGTTCGATCCCCCGGTTCCCATATGGTCCCCCAGGCCAGGGGCGACTTCTGAGCTCATAGCCAGGAGTAACCCCTGAGCATCACTGGGTGTGGGCCAAAAACCAAAAAAAAATAAATAAATAAAATAAAATAAAAGATATCCTTCCATATGTTGTGAATATCAACAAGACTATTAAGCTATAAGGAAATAAAAGGCTTTTACCCTGATTCTAAAAGTGGAAGATGTTATGCTAAGCAAAATAAGTCAGAGGGTGGAAAACAAATATTAGATGGTCTCACACATAATGTGGTAAATATACAAAACCAGCAATGGAAGAATTCTTAATAAGAATTGAGGTATCTGGAGCAGCTACGATGCTGCTGTAAAACATGGGTGTGAAATTATCAATGTGACCTTATCAATATGTAAACATTTATATTTTATAAACCATTATAAGAAAAACTAAAGTAAAATATTAAAGATTGAATTCATATCAAATTCAAAATTGCTTTATCACAGATAAGAAATAAGTTTATTAAAGACAAAATAATAGATGACTGGATAATAAACTGAGATCTCAAGAATAGAGGACATGGGTGGTGTAGCCTTAAGTATTTTAGGATGATGAGATAATATAACTATGTACACTAATATCATAAATTACAATACTATTTTAAGTATATTACCTTTACTATATTTTAAGTAATTACAAAATACATACAAATAATTTTATTAAAAATAACTTAAAATTAACACTGTTCTAATGAAAAACACAAATGGTAAATGAACTCACCTATTTATTTACAATAAAGAAATAAAATATTTAAAAATAAAACAAACTGGGGTGGTGAGGTGGCGCTAGAGGTAAGGTGTCTGCCTTGCAAGTGCTAGCCAATGAAGGATCACAGTTCAATCACCTGGCATCCCATATGGTTCCCCAAAGCCAAGGGCAATTTCTGAGCACTTAGCCAGGAGTAACCCCTGAGCATCAATTGGGTGTGGCCCAAAAACCAAAAAAATAAATAAATAAAACAAACCAATGAATATTGGTAGGAGATAAGTTATCTGTAGAAAAGAGAGTGGGAGGTTTGAAGAGAATAGAATAATCAACCCTATCAAAAAATTAGAAGAGATAAATAAAAATTCCCTCAAAGATAATATGTATAAACAATATACATTAAAAATGCTCTGCATCACTTATCAGGGAAACGCAAATCCAAACAATGAAATATTATTTTACACCAGATAATTCTCTTCTGTCATTGGACACTATGTTGATTCCAAATTCTAGTGATTGTACTGAGTGCTGCAATGACTAAAGATGATAAATACAGTATGAATATCACTTATAGTAGTATTCAGAATAACTGTATAATGAAATGCAATGGTTTAAAGGGGAGCTGCCTAAGTTACCCTTGGCCTCACAGAATAGGGAGGAGAAAGAAAGAAATTTTAAGGGAAAGAGAAAGATGAGAAATAACTGGGGAGGGATCAATGTGATTCGGCAATATTGGTGGTAATAAAGGACGAAGTTAAATATCTAAACCCAAAGTCAATAGCACTGAAGTAATGAGGCCCAACTTTTAACAATCTTAAAAAAGTGCCTTTGAAGATGAAAGTTATGGAAGCTGAGGTAAGGGAAGGAACCTAGGAATGTTGGTTGGAGGGAAGTTTTACATTTGTGGTGGGATTGGTGCTGAAATATTATATTTCTAAAACTCAAGTATGAATAACACTCTAAATCACAGTGTGATTTAGTTAAAAAAGTAAACTAAAAATTACTGCCTCTGAGTATTTTTTTGGGTGGGGAGGACAGACATGCCAAGGTGTGCATATGGCTTCCTCCTGTCTCTGTGCCCAGCAATCACACTCCTAAGCAGATTCAGGGAACCATGATGCCATTAATTGTTTCTGCATTGATTCATATGATTACATGACTTTGATTTTCCTAGTATTAATATGGTATATTACTTTGATTGACTTTCAAATATTAAGTCATCCTTGCATCCTTTGATAAATATCACTTGGCCATGGTATATTTTTTTATTTGTTACTAGATTCAATTTGCCAGTATATATTTGGGATGTTTGAAATAATATTCATCATGCTTATAATTTCTTTTTTAGTGATGTCACTATATGCTTTCAGTATCAGAGTAATGTTATCCACATTAAAATCCATTTTGGAGACTGGGTTTCTTCATCTTTATGGAAGAGCATAAAACAGATTGGAAGAAAGTCTTTAAAGGTTTGGATGAACTTGCTAGTAAAATCAGATGGGCCAGAGATTTTGGACACATTTTGATTATGATTTTAATTTATTTGATGGTAATTGATCTTCAGGTGACCTGTCCCTTTTAATTCAATCTTGGAAGGTTATGTGTCCAAAATGTATTCATTTCTTTTAGGTTCTCTAATTTTTGGCCTAGAAATCTCCATAGTAATCTCTGATTACTATGACATTTGAATTTTTATGGTATGTGTTCTGATTACTCCCTTTTATTTCAAATTTTTATTAGAGTCTTCTCTTTTTCTTTGAGTTGACCTAATAGGTTCTCAATTTTTTTTATTTTCACAATAAGGGAATGAAGTCAAATAAGAATTGACCCAAGATATCTTAATCTCCTGTAGAACATAGCATCACACAAAGTAGAAATACATGTTATGCACTTTATTTAATTTATAAATAAGCTTCTGTCATGGTAGAATGAAAACCAAGCTATGAAACAAAAATTGTAGCCGCACAGTCTCTGGCAGTGTTTTACATTATGAATTATCAACATTTTTCCTAATAATCTCATTTGAAATTTTATTTTCTTTTATGTATATTAAGAGATAAAAATAGCTTTAGAAACTACAGAGAATTAACTGTGATAGTGAAGGGAAAATGAAATCATATGAATAGGTATAGAAAAATTTAAAGTGAGCCAATAAGAGTATGAAAGGTTATTCAGTTTCATTATAGTCATACACCTATATGAAGTGAGCTGACAATTTTTCCAAACTTTAAATTATCAAGGATAAAAGTTTGATATCAAGAATTGACAATAAAAATAATAAACTGGATACATGGATACATTAGTTGTTAATATATATAAACTATATAGTCATCCATATATAAGATAATTCATGATTTTCTATGTTTGTTTTATACTTATTGTTTTTGTGGCCACATCCAGTACTGTTTAGGAGTTACTCCTAGCTCTGGGCTTAGATATCACTCCTGGCAGACATAGGGAACCATTTGGGATACTGGGGATCCAAACCAGTCAGATGCATATAAGGCAAAAACCCTACCTACTGAACTATATTCTGGCTTTAGCTCTGGGCTTAGATATTACTCCTGGCAGACATAGGGAACCATTTGGGATACTGGGGATCCAAACCAGTCAGATGCATATAAGGCAAAAACCCTACCTACTGGACTATATTCTGGCTTTGATATTCAATCACTATTCTTAATTCTAAAATATACATTTTGTGATATAACAATTCCAGCTTTTAGGGCTACTACTTCATAATTATTCACTGATGCAACAAGAACACCTCCAGTAAAATATTATTTTTGAAAATGATAGATTTATAACAAAATGATACATGCACAAAACTCATCAATAGGTAGCAGCTAATATATTTTAATTTATCCACAGTATGTATACATTACTTCAGAAAATAAATGAGGGGCCAGAGCAGTGGAGCATGACTAGGGAGTTTGTCTTGCATATGGCTAACCTAGGATGGACCGTGGTTCAATCCCCTGTATCATCTCCCAAGCCAGGAGCTATTTCTGAACACAGAGCCAGGAGTAACCCCTGAGCGTTGTCACTCGGTGTGGCCCCCAAACCAAATAACCCAAAATAAATACATAAATAAAAAGAAATGAGGTTCTATAAATACATAAATATATGAATGCACCCAAATAAAGTAAATTTAACAAAAGAAATTAAAAAATTACATGCAATACTGAAAACACACTTTAGTCACTTGTATATATATTTATTTTGATGAGCCCAGGAGGCAATTAATAGTTTCTAGTTGTCATACATTACTATTTGCTTAGTTCAACATTTTCAACCTAAGAGCACTCAAAAATAATTGCTAGCCATTTTTTTTTTCATTTTTGGGTGACCTTTTAAAGAATCAGCAATTCCAAACAGTCTTCCTTTCATGAAAATCTTACTGGTCTCAGAAAGAGCACCATCTTAGTGATACTCAAGGTTTTATTATTCAGTCAGTGTGAAAGACTATGGCTTCATGAAAAATTGATGCAGGGTTAAAACAAGGTATATAGTTAATCTATTGTGAAGTATTTTTATCAGAGTTATTTAATTATTTGAGTGAAAAACTTCATTTGTTTTTAGAATACTAACTCTAAGCACTCATTAATAATATATTAATAGTGTCATGAACATTTCAAATAATGCAGTGCTTATAACTGAAAACTTTGATAGTATATCATTAAGAAATGATTTTTCTTCCAATTAAAAAATCAGATTAGCTTTAAAATGTGCTGCCTCAAGCTACTCAGGTTTATTTTATTTACTTTTTATGTTAATTAGCAGACTGAATGTGTCATAGAAATATAATTACTTATTTCTCTAAATGTTTGTTATCACACTGTACCATCAAGGAACAAATATCTTTGAACACAAACTTGCCTAATTTCAAGTAAGGCATAGTTATACACATATGCAGTTATATATTGCTACAAGAATACCTACCTATCAGGTTATATGAATTAATGAACTTATAAATGGCTTAATGTATTAAAATGATCAGCAAAAATTCTTTAGAAAAAAGCCATAGACATTTTGAAAGATAAGTCTAATTTTTCACATTTATATTTCATTCATATGATCAATTCTGATGTGAAAGTTTTAACTTCTATATATATAAATAGCTGTTTCACAGCCACATATTTATATTACCATCTAAAGTCTAATATTATTATCATTTGACAATAATTTTAATTGAATGAATTTGCACAAATATCTATAAGGTTTTATGCCTATATTACAGCTAATGAACTTTAAGGTATTACTTTAAAAACTATAGTGAAAATATAAAGTTGGAATATCTTAATGCCTTTTTAAGTATTGCAATTTACAATAAGCACAAGTGCTTCATATCATCACCATTATTCCTGATTAAAACATAAAGCTAAGTATAGCTACTCAAATAATACTTAAGAGTAAAAAAGGATATTTGTTCCTGTTGTTTTTAAAGAAAGGAAGGTATAGATATATAATTGCAAAAACAGATATTCACTTGACTTATGGAGTGTTGTTACGTGAGATTCAAATAATTACTTAATATAAATATATCCAATATAGACAAACATATGCTCAAATATCCTATTTAAAATGAATTCAAGCTTCATGGCAATGTCTTTTAGAATTCCTATTATCATGATAAAAATCATTCACTTTTCATTTGCCAAATTTATATTTAGCTTTAATTTTTAAGTGCTATTGATACATGTATAGTTTTCCTATTTTATATAAACCCAGAAGATAATAATGTCTCAATATTGGATCATGGGAAATGTGTTAAATTATGTATCAAGGGCTTTTTGTTGATGTGAACAAGAGTTGAAATTTTTCAGAAAATTTACAGAAGTGTTTGGTGTAAAGAAGGAGAAATTTTCAGGGGAAACAATTGGGTCAAATTCGCAGGAGACAGTATGAGAGATACAGAGGCTTGAGTGTTTTACTTTGAATATAGAGGCAGAGACCACAAATCAAAAAATGCAGTTGGCTTTTAAAAGCTGAAAAAAATTCCAGGGAAAAGATTTTTATTCCCTGGAATTATAAGAAGGAATATATCAAAATTAGATTTTGACACCATCATATTTTAGATTTCTAACAGCCATATTTATAAGTCAAGATATTTGTGTTATTTGAAGACACTAAATTTGTGGTAAATTTTGTAGTTGTTAAAAGGAAGGAACTTAGGTTTAAGCATAGTATCTGTGTTTTCAGCTGTTAGTTCTCAAAATAAAATGGGAGGAAAGAACCACTGATAGAATGGATGGGTTAAGGCATTTGTCTTACACGAGGCAACACAGATTTGGTACTTGGTACTATCCAGGTACCTGAGCACCATCAGGAATGATCACTGGGCACAGATCTAGGAATAAATCATGAGCACAGTAATATAAAATGATAGGTCATTCCAATTAGTAGCAAAAGAAGTACATGTTATATTCCTCCAATCATAATGATTTGTTTTCATAATTTTTAAAAGCTATCTTAAATTATAAAGTATATTTTATCATGTACTTACTATAGAACATTAGTAGCTTTCTATAATACCAACCTAATATCATAGCATTATAGACATGTATTCATAGTAGCTAAAAATAAGCATAAGGTTCTATGCTGATTATATTTCTTTTTTTAATATAATTTTTATTTTAATCATATTGACTTACATATTGTTGACAATCATATTTTAGGTACAAATCAACATAAAATCAGGGGGAACTCCCATCACCAAATTGTCCTCCCTCCACCTTCATTGTTCTCGTCCTACTTCCCATATCCTCTCCCCTACACCCCCCACCCCCCACCCCCCGGGGTTGCTAAAGCAAGTGGTCCCCTCTGTGCCTAGCTTACTACTTAGTGGTCTTACACCTGTTTGGTCTTGATTACTCCCTTTTTCCCCCCTAATTGGGAGGCTGGAATAGTTAGTTCAAGTTATGTGGTTTTGTTTGAAAAAGAGAAAATTAATAACATGGAGAGAGAGGAAACAAATAGAAGAAAAAACAAACAAACAAAAAGATAAATAAAAATAAATAAATAAATAAACAAAGGGATCAAATACTCTGGGAATGGGTGGAGTCCTTCTAGAGGCTTTCATTTTTGGTTTGAGAAACGGAGGGGAAAAAGGTTCTATGCTGATTATATTTCTATATAATAGTGACCATCTCACTTTTGTATCAGAATTTTAATCACTGAGATAGCATGGAGGTAAGGCGTTTGCCTTTCATGCAAAAGGTCATCGGTTCGAATCCCCGTGCCCCATATGGTCCCAGGTGCCTGCCAGGAGCAATTTCTGAGCATGGAGCCAGGAGTGACCCCTGAGCACTGCCGGGTGTGACCCAAAAAACCAAAAACAAACAAACAAACAAAAAGTATTCATAATCATCATTTAAAACTTTACGTGTTTACTTTGCATATAATAGACCCAGATTTAATCCATGTAGCCTGCCAGGACCAATTTCTGAAGGTTGAGCCAGGATTAACCCCTGAGTGCTCCGGGTGTGGCAGAGAATAATGAAAACAAGCAGCATGAATATCTTAGTTATTATTATTCCCTTATTTAAATCAGGACTTGGGTGTTGAAAGAAGATACATTACTAAGGTCATAGTTTATTAAGTATTATCCACATTGTTATTAAATTATTTTTTATTGTTTATTTTTTGTTTGTTTTGGTGCCACATCCAGTGATGCTCAGGGGTTATTCTTGGCTATGTGCTCAGAAATCATTCCTGGCTTGGGGGACCATATGGAAGCCAGAGATCAAATCAAGATCCACCCTGTGTCAGCAACGTGCAAGGCAAACGCCCTACAGCTACGCTATCTTTGAGCCTCCTGTTATTGAATTCTTATTTGGGACCTACGGGGTCACACATGGCAATACTCGGTGCTTATTCCTGTCTCTTCACTCAGGAATCACTCCTGGTGGTGCTTAGGGGTGCATGAGGTTCCAGGGGTTGTTTTTTTTTTTTTTGTTGGCCTGTTGTTGGACCATTGTACTATCTCACAAGCACAAAACATTGTTTATTGAATTCCAGCAATCTCTATCCTGGCACTGTGTAGTACAAAAAATAGATTTAAATATCTTACTATGAATGATTCCCTCCCAGATTTGTTTCCCTGCCCAGCAAGTTTTAATATAAAATGCTTATTTGTGAGATGCAAAGAATTGCACTGTTTTCCAAACCTTTAATTATAAACTTGATTTGAGTAGCTCTGGTCTTGTTTTTCATTCAATAGATTTAATAAACTTATCTAATGATGATTTATAAGTTAGGTGTTATATAAATATTTTAAATATGCATATTATACTCATAAAAATCAGAGGAGTAAGCCCCAAGCACAGCCAGATGTGTTATTTTAGAAGCTCATATAGGTTATAATTAGGTTCTAGAAAAAATTGTACTTAGCTTGCAGTTAGTAAAGATTTTGTAGTAAAAATAGCTTTTTCAAGAAACCAAAAATGGGAAAATAAAACTCATAAGTGAGAAGAGTACTATAAAATAATAATACTTCTAAATATGTATAAAATAGTTTATAGAAGCTAAACAGTCAAAGGAAATAAAAATTAAAAATCAGATAAAATGTTATGAATAAGACAAACTTTCCTTATCTCTAATGTACTTGAATAGCACCATATAATCACATGTTAATAATGAAAAAAAAATTAAGAGATGCTGTTAGGTAGTAGCAACATCTAAGGTTGGTTCCTATCAGAGGGCAATATCAAATAGTATATGCAAAAAATTAAGGTTATGTCTATCTGTCGCTAACAAGTAAGTACAGAGAGGCATTAAATTAATGGGTACTTAGTGAGTGGTAATCTGGTAGTGATAACAAATGAAAAATAAAATATTGCGTACAGGAGAAAAATGCAGTTATTTTAACTTGATTTGTTTAAGAAATATATTCTTAGGGGGATGCTGAACTATTTTGAATAAAGAAATGGCTAATACAGGTTTTCTTAATAATACTAGTTTTTGTTCAACCACCTAACTCTAGAGGAAGAATGTTCTAGTAGGTATGATTTTAATATAAATCCACAAGAGATAATGTGATTATCTTAGGAACCCTGAAACCTATGTGAAGTGTTATGTCCTCCTTATTTTTCTTAAGGAGATAAAAAATAAATGAATAGAATTCTAAATAGAAAACAATAGAATCAATATGCATGAAAGCCTCATAGATGAAACAATCTGCAGTGGTCAAATTTACTGTGTGTGCCAGTTCACTCTCTAGAACAAAACCCAGACACATGATGATGCATAGCTTAATCTGAGGAGACTATAGTTAACAGTGCCCCAATCTTCTGTATTTGTAATCTGTCATTCCAGCTTATAACTAGTCAAAGCACCATAACAAAATGACGGTGATAATTTCTAATTTCAGATTTAAAAAAAGACTATGCTTCTGTTTTGGGTGTGTTCTGTAAAATTGTACTAATTCACACCTGAATTGGTTCACTTTAAGGAGCCAATCACCATTTCCTGAATTAACATAGTCATAATAGAGGGGAATTTACGTGGTAAGGAATGACGGTGTTGGCTAATGGTTAATGAAAAATTAAAATAGCAAACAACCATACTATGATGCATGGAATGGAATTCTCCATACTAATTGTACTTCAGGGGCTTGACAGATAGTGACAAAATTAGTCAGTTTCCTAGCAATGCTGTTTCAAAATTTCTGACTTACAGAAAATGTATATTTTAAGCTATTAGTTTTTGTTTTTGCTCTTGTTGGAAAGGAGGTGTGCAAATATAGCTGTGCCAGGATTAATCCTGGTTTGCTGAACACTAGCCACAGATAACAGACTCGAAGCAGAGGCGCTGTGAAGAATTAAAACAAACAAACCAACAAAGGAACAGGACAGACTTAAAAAGAAAAACTAGGATCCAGGGACTCACAGCCTTGTGGGCTAAGAAGTTGAGTGACAGTATTTCCAGTTTAGAATCCTTAAACACAGAAGGACAAACATGAGCAAGTATTTACCTATCTATGGTAGCATTTTGCATATCAAAGGAGCCTGAGGCAGCTAATGCAAAGTCGCTACAAATTCTTCTGGGAGAAGTGGCAGAAACAAGTGTGAATACAGGAGCCCCACTAAGAAGGTGATCCCTAATAGTGCCAGCATAATTGCTTTAAATCGCTCCTCACGCCTCCCGCCCTCAGATTATTTTATGTAGATTGTTTCCCCTAGATGTTTTCATATCCGACACTGGCTGCACAAGGTGTTGCTCGGGAATCATATGGGATATCAGGAATAGAACCTGGGTCAACTGCATATAAGACAAGCTCCTTACTTGCTGTGCTTCAACCCTAAGCTATTAGCTTGTAAGTAACTGTTTTTGTACTTATCAATAATAAGTATACTTAAATTTAGAACAAGGCATATGATACCTCACTTGAAAATCTTTATAGGTGAAGAAAAATAAAGGAGAAATCATATTTTAATCAGGAGTAACATTTCAAAGTTGTCTCCTACAATGGGTCTACATTGTTTTTAATTTATGAGATAATAAAACCTTTTGCCAAGTATAACTGAAATATTCTTAATCATCCTATGGTTTTCATCAGAATTTTGCTCTCCTTCACATATTTCTATTTATTCCTGAACCTTACTTAACTTTCTACTCAGAGTTCTACTAATTCTATAAGTCAGTTATTTAGCTTACAATTTTGTTTAATAAAGATAATACTTTTCTGATAGGTCCTACTAAGAAACACTGCATCATTCCGCTTCAATTTTCATTGTGGGCTTGGTTTTATTAATTATGATTGAGAACATATTTTTTCAATTACATTTTACATTCTTTGAGAGAAGTATCTATCAGTGAATAAATTACCTTCTTGTTGTCCATTATTTGGAATTAAAATAAAATAATCTCTAGTTATGAAATACAATACAAATACCAATACAAATATCATAATGATATTGCTGTTACTTTTTCTATCAATATAATCAAATTTTAAACTTTGCACTTGGAAGGACCATCTAACTTGAATTAACCAGAAGGTAATTAACCATGTTCTTATTTTGTATTTCTCATTTTTTCTTTTTTCTTTAATTTTAATATAAAAATAAAGGTTCAGGTCTATCTCCTCAAATCCAAGCTTTAAATAAACATCTCAGAATGAGCACATTATAAATATTGTTAAATTCTAATATATATGATGAAGACTCAGTGCTAGTTACAATCTAAAATACACATTCGTGATTTGTTTAAAAAAATGAATGTATCTGCAGGATGGGTTAGCTATTTTAGATTAGTCATGTCAAAATTATGTTTGGAATCTGCATAAAGGCAGCCAGCCAATTAACATTCTTTACTAGGCAAAACAAAATTTAGCACTCATTCATTTTCAAGTAGGTATTGCTGGATCAGAAAATGCCACATTTTCATGTAGTATTCACATGCTGAATTGCTAGGGTTTGAGGCTAATAGAACTATTTATTCAGTAAGTGGAACTTAAAGACTAGTACTTAAAATAGCTAACAATTTCTAGCTTGTATCAATTAATTTCTCAGAAGACTTTTTCCCTTTAAACAAAACATCATGAATGCAGAGCTGCAGAATATGTGGAAAACAATTTAATGGTATACTCGCTAATCAATGAAACTTCTTAAAAATGCACATTGCATTGCTTTAGCAATTGCCCAGGAAATAAACTTTTAGAAGATAAACTTTCCAATAATCTCAGGAATTTAAAAAAAAATTAGCCATACCTAGAGGATTATTTTATTCTCTCATGCAATATATATGTATTTATACATAATATAAAAAGATAATATGAATATATCTGTGTTATATATTTATAATCTTTCCTCTTCAGAGAACCTTTAAACTGCTAAAAAACAATCCAATCATTATTCAGCAAAAGCACCCTTAATGCATCAAAATTCACATTTGGGAAAAAATCAATAATGATAAATGATAATACGCTTTCTTTTTCTAATAAACTGTGCCACAAAGAGATACATAGCAAACTGTGTAACCTAGAAATTCTAAGTACTAATGAATATTCATCTCCAAGAAGACCTTGCATTATCTGCAATTAAATTCAAAGCATGCTTCCCAATACCTTGAGATCCTATTTAGAATAAAAAAGAGGTGATACAGTCATGGTGAAAACATTGGTTTTTGTTTCATGGCTAAAATACAGTGAATATTTTATGAATCCAGAATTATCCATGTCCATAAAATGCAGTATTTGTCTTTGTTCATCGTTCAGAAAGACTAGCAATGTTGTGGGGAGGGTTACAAGATGCTATTGACAAACTCTTGCTATAGTTGTACTGAGGCCTATACAACTACAGTTCTAGTCTTGGTTTATGTTATGATTTTGACCTTGAAACTTTTTCATGCTGCTACTGATCTTGTTATTTATTTATTCTATTTGAATCTTTTTTTGTTCTGTGTCTTTGAATGATAAGATAAAAATATTGTATTGTTGGGATGATTCTCTTTGCTGGTTCAAAAGACAGTCTAGATAAGATAGACCTTGCAGTGTTCCTGGTACAGCATACAGATCCATGAAGAACAAAAAATTCAATGGACTAAATACCAATAAAAAGACAGAGGAATTAAAAATTGCTCTGGGCACAGCTAGCTGCAGTGTTTTATACAGGATTGGTGAGAGGTAGAGCAGCACAGAGAAAGAACATTTGATCTCAAATTGATCATGAAATAATGATGTAAAGCAAAAATAAATCTTTACTACTATTGTTTTTATTTCAAATTGATCATTGATATTACTTTTCAAATTTAAATACTTTCAGAAGACAAACAGACAAATAAATGTACAGCCTTTTTTTTTTTGGAATTATCTTAGAAGTAGGAGAATTGTTACAAAGAAATAGAATGATCCCTGATCACAGAGACATAGCAAACTCTGAGCACAAAGTGAGTATGGTCCAAAGCTGAAAGAAAGAAAAAAGAAAGCAAAGAAAGAGTCAAAGAGAGAGATAATGAGAAGGAAAGGATGAAAGAAAGTGAAAGAATTAAAGAGAGAAAGAAAAGAAACAAAAAAACTACGAAAGAAAAAGCTTATATATTTTTATATTTTTATGGGTAAACTTTATTTGGCAAAATATTTCCTAGTCAAGATAGGTTATCTAAAATTATAGTTAAATATAGTTATATTTTACAATATGCTATAAAATAAAGCACATTTATTACTTTGAATGAAAACCATCTTAATTAATAATTTTAAACATTAATTCACTGAGAAATTAAACAAAAACTTCCTTTCTCTGATGAATTCATAAATAGTATTCTTATGACTATTTTCTGATGTGAGAAAAAGATATTTCAATTTTACTATGATATTCTGGGCTGACTAGATATGAATAAAATAAAATTTTAACTTGATAATAGAGCAACAAGTAATAAAATAAGGCACAGTTTATTTGCAACTTCTGCTTACTTTTGAGAATAATAATCATTGGACAGCTTTGTCTGGGCAAGTAAAACTCAATAAAGGTTCTGGGTCACATCAAGAGAAAGACATAAAATTAGAAGAAGAGTCTAAGCCACTCGATAAGAGCATTGTTTAGCATTGCCTTTATTCTCCACTCTCTCACCCGCCATAGACTTCCGCTTTAAAGATGATTAAAGAATAATGCCTGAATCCCATCTGAATGGCTTCTGAGATTTAACTCACTAAATCTATTCATAGTACTAAGCTCGTAAGTGCACTGAACAGATCTGCACAACTAATCGTGGAATATCACACTGATAATTCATCTCCCACATCAATACTAATTATGGCTGAACAGAAAGTCTTGCATATTATTTTAATAGAATAGGAATTCTAAATCCAGTTAGGTTGTTATGGATGAATGTGTTTGTGTGTCTGTCATTAAAATTTGGTGGGCCACGCTGCTCAAGACAGACACATTTTGAATTTTTAAAATTTTTGCAAATGTCACTTATCCATCAGAATATAAAATTTCCTGTTCTTGCTAGATGGATGCTGCTGCCTTCACATAAATAAAAAATAAAGCATAAAAGCAACAATCTTGCTCTAATGTGTACCCATAGAAATATTGTTCACAATCAACTAGCAATCAGTTGTAAATGGTGAAAACTGTTAAATGAATGACACTGACAGAGCTAGAACATTATGTTTTTGTTTTTTGTTTTTGAGCCAAACCCAGTGATGCTGAGGGGTTATTCCTGGCTATGCACTCAGAAATCGCTCCTGGGTTGGGGACCATATGAGACGCCAAGGGATTGAACCGAGATTCATCCTAGGTCAGCCGTTTCCAAGCAAAAGCCTTAATGCTGCGTTACTGATCCGGGCCCAGAACTAGAAAAATTTCTTCTGGTGTAAGCTTAGGAAGATTTTTTGTTGTTGTTCTATCACTTTTTACATTCATTAAAGATGTAACTAGGACATTCAAGTAAGATTGTACTCTTAATAGTTATGTGTGATACTCATACTTTTATAACTTTCGTCCTTTATTGAGAAGTCATAATATTTCTTTAAAAATGTGGTACATGATCATAAAGAAAACTGTTAACTTCTTTTTTAATAATATCTTTATTTAAACACCATAAATGGAAACTTGATTGTAATTAGGTTTCAGTAATAAAAAGAACACTCCCCCCACAAGTCCAATATTTCCATCTTCCTCCTCCCCCCTACCCCCACCTGTATTTGAGACAGGTTTTCTACTTCATTCTCTCATTGACATTGTTATGATAGTTCTAAGGTAGTTATTTCTCTAACTGCACTAACTGCACTCACCAAATCTACAGACCTATTTATCACTCACCGCTCTTTGTGCTGTGCTTAATATCATGAACCGGTCCTTCCAGCCCTCATCTCTGGGAATTATTTCAATAATGCCTATTTTTCTTAAAACCCATAGATGAGTGAGACTAGTCTGTAGCTTTCTCTTGCCCTCTGATTTATTTCACTCAGCATAATAGATTCCATGTAAATCCACAAATAGGAAAATTTTATGACTTCATCTCTCCTGATGGTTACATAATACTCCATTGTGTATATGTACCACTGTTTCTTTAGCCATTCATCAGTTGAAGGGCATCTTGATTGTTTCCAGAGTCTGGCTATTGTAAATAGCACTGCAAATAGTATAGGTGTGGGAAGTGATTTTTGTATTGCGTTTTTGTGTTCCTAGGGTATATTCCTAGGAATAGTATAGCTACATCATATGGGAGCTCAACTTCCAGTTTTCTGAGTAATCTCCATATTGTTTTCCATAAGGGCTGGACTAGATAGTGTTCCCACCAGCAGTTCATGAGAGCTCCTTTCTCTCCACATCCCTGCCAGCACTGATTGTTCTTGTTTTTTCTGATATGTGCTAGTCTCTGTGGTGTGAGATAATACCTCTTTGTTGTTTCCATTTACATCTCCCTGATGATTAGTGATGTGGAACATTTTTCTTGTGACTTTTGGCCATTTGTATTTCTTCTCTGAGGAAGTGTCTATTCATTTGTTCTCATTTTTTGATGAGATAAATGTTTTGTTTTCTTGTAAAGTTCTGTCAGTATCTTGTATATCTTACATATTAGCCCCTTATGTGATGGGTATTGGGTGAATAGCTTCTTCTATTCTATGGGTTGCTTTTGTATCCTGTCATTATTTCCTTTGAGGCGTAGAAGTTTCTCAGCTTAATATTGTCCCATTTGTTAATCTCTCTTATACTTGTTTGGAGAGTACTGTTTCCTCCTCGAAGATGACTTTAGTCTCAATATCTTGGAGTGTTTTACTCAAGTGTTGTTCTATATACCTTATGGTTTCGGGTATGATAACAAGGTCTTTAATCCATTTGCATTTTACCTTTGTGCTGGGTGTTAAATGGAGATCTGAGTTCATATTTTGCAATGGCTGAGCAATTTTTCCAACACCACTTGTTGAAGAGGCTTTCTTTGCTCCATTTTGTATTTATTGCCCCTTATGAAAGATTAACTTTTTAAACAAGGGGCCAGTTCACTGTCCCTCAGATCGTTGGAGGCCGGACTATAGTAAAAACAAAAACTTTGAACAAATTCCTATGCACACTGCATATATCTTATTTTGAAATGAAGAAACAAAATAGGAACAAATACAGTATGTGGCCCGTGGGCCGTAGTTTGAGGTTCACTGGAATTGATTGTATGTCTGGGAAACATTCTCTGAATACTGTAATAGAATAGAAATATTAACTTTTTAACAGCAAGACTCATGTACCTTTACATCATACATACATCATACAGACATGCATCAAAGGTCTTGCTCATAAAAGGATTAAGTTATCAACCATGTATGCTTCACTGAGTGATAGTTTCACTAACTTTTATTAGATAAAATTTGCTAACTTGCTACCTTATTAGGTTTGAACCTTTGTATTGTCAGTTAGGTAATGACCTTATCTTTCATCATTGTATTAAATACATATTGGTGAATATAGAAATTATAGTTTTATGAAGGTGCAATGCAGCTTTTCCCTGAGATTATACAAAATATTTATCATTTTCCCAAGATAATGATAAATTATATTCTTAATTATATTCTTGAGTTAGGAATAGTAATCTAAATTAAGGACAGGCTACAAAATCAATCATCACCTATATGATTCTATAAAGCAATTTATTATAGAATTAAAATATTATTAAAATATGAATATGTTAGTTATCTTGAAAAATTTAAATATCCATGCATACAGATGACCCAGGTTTAATTTCCATCTCACCACAACCTGGAAATATTGATACCTGTATGCAGAGCTCTGATATCACCAAACGTGGTGCAAAAACATATAAAATGTCAAGTATGCTAACAATGTCCAAATGAAATTTTAAATTGAATATACACTACAGGATCTAGTAGATAAAGTTATGTAATGACAACTTCAAAAAATTATTTTGGATATATAGATATATAGACACATGTAAAAAATATATGCATTCCATAAAATTCTTTGGAGAATACATATAAAAAGACAATAAACTGGGAAAAATTATGCACTCAACACATCAAATAAAGTATTGATATTTTGGACATAAAGCATATACAGCTATCAACGACATGGAAAAATAGTTATTACAAAAATTAAAAATAATACAACTGTGAATGGCTCTACATGCCATAATCCCACCAGCGAAGGTGGAAGTAGATATGCAGCAGAGCTACCCTCAGAAATAATCAAAACCAGGCTGAAGAAAAATAAAAAGTGAGTCTGGAAACCTTTCCACCATATGGAACAAAAGTAAGATTCCTACCAGGATCACAGTATTTATTGGAAAATTAGGACCATACCCATGGGCATGGGGTGAGAAACTACAGTAAAGGACCTATATAGAAGTTCTTCACACCTGGATTGATCTTTGGCATGTAAAAAAAAAAAAGCTATTACATCACCAGCAGAATTTAAGTTGAAGGCTGGTTAATCTGACATATGAGACTGAGATATCATTTGATGCCAGTAAGAATGGCGCACATCAAAAAACTGGGAGTAAAAATATATACTAGTAAGGATGTGGTGAAAAAGAAAACTTTAATTGCTGGTGGGAATGCTGCCTGGTTCAATCTTTATAGAAAAAAATAAAAGTTTCTCTGAAAAGTAAAAATAGGGTTGCCATCCAACCAGCCAATAAAATTTTGGTATCTACCTTCAGAACTAAAAACATTCCTTCAAAAGGACATATGTGGTGTTGGGTTACTGATCCCATCCTGATCAATATTTGTACTACATCTAGAGTGTGATCTGATGATGGCATATTGGATTATTCCCTAAGTGATATTCTTCTCCTACCCTCTCTCCCTCCTTCCTCCCTTTCTTCCTCCCTCCCTACCTCTCTTCCTTCTTTCCTCCCTTCCTCCCTCCCTTCCTCGTTTCCTTTCTCCCTCCCTTCCTCATTTCCTTTCTTACTCCCTTCCTTCTGTCCTCCCTTCCTTCCTCTCTCCCTTCCTCCCTTCCTTCTGTTCTCCCTTCCTTCCTCTCTCCCTTTCTCCCTTTCCTCCTTCCCTCTTTCCTTCCTTCCTTCCTTCCTTCCTTCCTTCCTTCCTTCCTTCCTTCCTTCCTTCCTTCCTTCCTTCATTCCTTGCTTCCTTCCTTCCTTCCTTGCTTCCTTCCTTCCTTCTTTCCTTCCTTTCTTCCTTCCTTCTTACCTTCTGTCCTGCCTTCCTTCCTTTTTTTGCTTAGGGGTTCCACACCAAAAGGTGTTCATGGATTCCTCATGACTATTCTCAGGGACTATTTTTGGCAGAGCTCAGAGTATAAATTACATAGTTACTGAGACCTAACATGGGATGACTACATGCAAGAAAAATGCTTTACCTGTTGCATTTCCTCTTTAGCCCAGTCAACTTCCATTTATACCCTTTGGCCAAATGGATTCAGTTAATTTTCTTCTTTACACCTTTAATTTTCACGTGTGTTCCTATAGGCCTCAAGTTTATTATTTTTGCCTTTAATATTTCTGTAAAGAAAACACTTCATATCTTGAACATTCAAAATAATAATACAGATCTTTCTAACTTATTTTTATCTTTTATCTAATGCCAGCTAACCAAATATTTGCATATATTTTAAACACACACAACACACACACACTCATATATATATATATATATACATATGTGTGTACGTATATATACATATATATATGTAACTCAGAACTGGAATACTTATTATTTGTGTGCTGCATTATACTTTTACAATTCTTTATTGTGAGTTAATTCTTGTTTTAATAGGTAAGTGAATAGGAGAGAATAAATAAGTTTAGTCAGTGAGGTTAACTATATATTGGATGACTGGGAAAATGATGATTATGAGAAATAGAATTATATGACTAGTGCTGTATGGTTACTATGTTTTATACATTTGTTTACCATCTTAGTGTTTAAAACCCCCTTTTGAAAAACAGTTTATAATATATGTGTTTGCATTTATGCATATGCATGTGTGTATGTATATGAACAATCTTATGCAATACATTTTAAGAAAGTAAACCTTGGATCAAATCTATTGAGATTTGAGATCTCATTTAATGTGTGGTAGAACTGAAAAAAGTCTTATCTCTTCAGCATTTCAAATTCAATATTGAAAAAGTTTTAGAAAAACAAAATAAGTATTTTAATCAAAGTAAAATCTTTTATAATTTTTACATTCTTAATTTAAATTTTTTTTTTGGTTTTTGGGCACACCCAGTGACGCTCAGGGGTTACTCCTGGCTATTCACTCAGAACTTGCTCCTGGCAGGCACAGGGGACCATATGGGGAACCGGGGGGATCGAACCGCGGTCTGTCCTAGGTTAGTGCAAGCAAGGCAGGCACCTTACCTCCAGCGCTATCGCCAGGCCGGTACCTCCTATTTAGCTGACATCTTATATATATTTTAAAATAGTCAAACATTGGTATAAACAAATAAATATATCACCTATTACTATGGAAATGTATGATTTATGTCTCATTTTATAATTTTGACTATTAAGAAGTCAGAGGATGTAATCTGGGGCACAGTGATATAACATTTTGATATGCTATGCAAATCAAAACAACAAAGATAGCATCTTATATCACAGAGATTGGTACACATCACAAAGAACAAGAAAAATTAGCGCTGATATGGATGCAGGGAAAAGGAGACTTTCTTTTACTGTTGGTAGGAATGCTGACTGATCCAACCTTTTTGGAAACATTTGGATATTCTTCAAAAACTAAAAGTAGAGGTGTTGGAATGGTGACACTAGCAGTAAGGTGCGCTAACCTAGGTTTGACCACAGTTTGATCCCTCGGTGTCCATATGGTCTCCCAAGTCAGGAGCGATTTCTGAGCACATAGCCATGAGTAACCCCTAAGTGTCACCAGGTGTAGCCCCAAAACCAAAAAGCAAATAAAACTAAACAGAGCTTTCATATAATCCAGCAATTCCACTTCTATCAGTCTGCCTCCCAAATGTAGAAAAGCCCTCTTCATCTCCACATTCATTCACAATAGCCAGAGTCTGATAACAACCCAAATGCCCAAGAACAAATGAACGTCTATAGAAACTGTGGCACATCTTCACAATGGAAATCAACTCACTGTTAGGAAACATGAAGTCATAAAAGTTGCTTATACATGGATGGATATGGAGAGTCATGTTGCGCAAAATAAGTCAGAGGGAGGGATATAGACATGGAATGATCTCACTTAATTGTGGGATATAGAAAAAAAAGATAATATGGTAAAAATATCAAAATCAATATAAATAAAGGCCAGGAAGACCAATTCATGTTATGAAGCTTCCTACAAATAGTGGAGCAGTGAAAATAGGGTACAGAAGGGTTTACTATGGCAATGATAGTTGCACACAATCAATCTGGACAAGAATTAAAGTGATAGGCATCTCTATCCTCTGTACTAGTAAGGCAACCACAATATCTAAAAGAAAGTGAAAGTGAAAAGTAAATGAGAGAAAAAGAGGGGTGAGAGGGAGGGAGGGAGGAAGAGTGAAGTGAGAGAGGAGAGAGAGAGAGGAGAGAGAAAGAGAGAGAGAGGAGAGAGAGAGAGGAGAGAGAGAGAGAGAGAGAGAGAGAGAGAGAGAGAGAGAGAGAGAGAGAGAGAGAGACTTCCCCATAGGCAGGCAGGGTGATGAGTGGGAGAGAAGCTGGAGACATTGTTGGTACAAAATGTGCTCTGCTAAAGGGTGCTGTATATCACATGACTAATACTCAATCCTGAATAACACGATCTGTGGAATGAAACTGTATTATGAGCAACCTGTATCTACAGTGTTTAGATTAATTAATTTAAAAAGATTTCAATACACCGTGGATAGAAGACTTTGGAAGTAATTTACTTCATCATGAAGTACTGTTCTATGTCCTTCTTTTATTTATTTATTTTTGGGTCACACCCAGCCGTGCTCAGGGGTTACTCCTGGCTTTGTCTTTTGCACTGAGAAATCACTCTTGGCAGACTCGGGGTTCACATGGGATGCCAGGAATTGAACCACTGTCCGTCTTGGGTCGGTCGCGTGCAAAGCAAACATCCACCGCTTGCTATCTCAGGTCTGTCCTTTAGAGTAAAAAGAATGAAGTAAGGCACACAGAGCGAAATAAAGTTTTTTTTTTTTCCATACTTAAAGCTTTATCTGGCCTTTTAGTAAAAATAGTATCTCTTTGGCCTCTAAAGAGTTTCAAAGTTATTTCCTAATAGGAAAATAAGCACTTGGAAAATTTGCTTCATTTTGTTTTTCATGTGGCAATAACCTCTGTAATTGTTGAAGGAGGGTACATTTGCCTAGCTTCAGTCATGGCTAGGTTTTTATTATATTGGATTATCATGAAAAGAAATAGAATAATCTTGTCTGAAGGTTATTTACAAAAGGATAAGATACCATCAATTTAGATAGTTTAGCTGCCAGTCTCATTATAAGTTGAAAGAGACAAGCTGACCTCTCAAAGTACTTCTCAGAATAAATTCATAAGCTTGTATGAGACAGCTATTCCCAAATACATGACCTAAGAGTGATATGAGTCTTCATTTTATAGTTATTAAATTTTTTAAGGAAAATATTCCTTAAATTTTGTTTTTGTCACTTCCATAAGGACTAGAATTGTAAATGACACTCAATAATAAAAACCCAAAATAGTCGCTTGTTCACAAACAAAATTGGACAGGAATTAGAACTGTTTAATTACTTCTCGTTATTTGACTCTTATCTTTAGAAACATATATATGAAGTTTAAAGCACATTTATTGCAGATATATATCTTATAAATATATTGCCGAGATATTCTTTAAATAAAGATAATTTTACATTGTTTTCTCATTTAAAAATGTATGAGTATTAGATGACTAGCGTGAAATTTGAAATATGCTACATGCATATTTGCAATCTTTTAGAATCATCTAGAATTTTCTAGTTGGCAGTAACACTGGCGCTTCCAATTTAAGATAAATTTGTATATTTATAAGGCACATTAATAATTCAAGTTGATCAGATTTATATATATATATATATATATATATATATATATGAAATCAGAAGATAATAGACAAAACACTGGTAAATTTTTTCGTGACTTCTATTAGAGGCATTTTTATGATATCACTTCCAAACACAAAGAAAATGAAAACCAAGATAGCTAGAACAACATTAAGTGGAAATGGTTTATACAATAAGGGGAAAATATAAGCAGAATATAAAGACAGCCTTCTGTATGGGAGAAATTCGCATGTTATACAATGAATCACAGGTTAATATCCAAAGCATATTAAGAACTTAGCAAACAAAAAATCAAATTTAAAATGTTAATATTCTCAGTGACACTTTACTGAAGAGAACATATATGTACCTACAGGCATATAAAAATGCCTATCATCACTTGTTATCGAGGAATACAGTTCAAAACCACAATAAGATTTCACTTAACTCTATTAAATTGATTTTATATAATAAGAATTGGTAAGAGTGTGGTATAACATAATTAAAACCTCATGTACTTTTGGTTAGAATGAAAAAGTTGATATAATGTTGAATAATAATACAGAGCTTCCTTAAGAAGCAAAAATTAAAGTCAACAACTGATTTAGCAATTGGTTTCTGAATATTAAAAATATGAAAAAATAAGACAAAAATGTATGTACAGCCTAGCATTATTCATTATAGCCAAGATATGAAAATGATTGATGTAACCATTAATAAATAATTAGATAAAGATGTGGATATTATTTAGCCATAAAAATACACAAAAACTTGTAATTTTCATCAAAATGAAAGAAACTAGATGGGATTCTGCAAAGTAGAATTTAGTTTGAAGAAAAACAATAAGTAGAGGCTAATTTCACCCATGTGTACGATATAAGGATACAAGAATGAACAAAACAAATGAAATAAAATATTAACTTTGGTTGTTTCAATTTCCTCTGTGAATAGAACTGTTGCTACTAGTAGAAGGGGCAGGAATAAGAAAAAAAACTAAAGTGATATGAACAAAAATACTCTTTAATAATCAAATTAAATAAAATGGATTAAATTTATATGTGTGCTTATTATTCTATTAAATATATGTGTATTGTCCTTCATATCTACATTCATATCCTTATCTCTTCAGACTTGATATATCCTATATAATTTGTGCTTGAATTTTTAATGATTTCATTTATGAAACATTGAAATAAAAGTTATGAAACAATAGATTGAGTCATTGAATTTTAGAATCACAAGGAGTATTATTTATGTTTGCATATGTTTATATATGTTATATATGTTTATATATGCATACTTTATGAAATTTTATGTTGTGATATTACAGAGACCAATAGATGATCTTGTTTCCCATTTACCACCACTGACAAAGCACAAAACCTCACTGGCTCAGTGTTATTTATTAATTTATTTGGAGTTGCCACACTCAGTGATACTCATGGTTTGCTCTTGGTTATACGCTCAAAAATTGCTCCTGACTTGGGGACCATCTGGGATGATGGGGGATCGAACCAAGGTCCATATTAGCTCAGTGTGTGCGAGGCAAAAACCCTACCATTTGAGCCACTGCTCCAGTCCCTCAGTACTTATTTTTATAATTGATTATATATATGAAAAATATATCTAATTACTATGAAATTACTTGTTATTAATTGCCTATAATATTATCCTAGACTCAATAAACATCTCCTTGACCCTGAGATAATTCTTAGAGTAATATGCTTCTGCTACCCAGTGACCTTTAAAGATATTAATAAGTCTGGACAAGACTATAAAGTGATTAAAAGTTACTCACAACACGATTTACTTTCATTTAATATCCTGACATTTCATTCAAATTTTATGACTATGCTGTTTACCTTAAAAAATAAGAAGCATTTTTGCTATGAAACGTAATTTATCAAAGGCCCGGTCCTTTAGGAGATTTCCAGATTTTTTTAAATGGTACTGCTGTGACTCACTACTACAGTTGAAGAAAAGGAAAGCAGGGATAATCAAAGAGTAAGTAAAAGTGAAATGCTTCTGAGAATAATGGAAGTTAAGGGGAACTAGTTCAGAGGGTTGAACTGCATGTCTTGCATGTAAGCGACCTGAATTTAAACCTCAGCATAAGGATCACTTTGGCATATAGCCCCTGAGGCCAATGTCAGCACCATGTAGCCAGGACTCTTGTATTTAGCATAGGGATCCTCACTGGAGATCATTCCCACATGTTTCTAGCACTGCTTGAGAGTGACTTCCTCCCAATTGTGATTAATAAAATTTGGTTCACAGTTAAATGTAGTCAAATCTGAGTGAGATTTGGTAGGTAGAAATAGAAAGTAAGAGAAAACCAAACAAAAAATGGTAATTGACTTAGACATTAGACAATTTTCTTTTTAATTTCTCTATTAACTCTTAGTGTGCAACTTTTAATTTTTCTCATGTTTGAATAAGAACTAGTTTTTATAATTATAAACGTGCAGTCATTGCAATGTGAATATTGCAAACATTCAGAATTAAGAGAGAGCTCTGATATTTTATTTTCTGCAAATGCAAATATCTTTTTATGGGTTGAGAATTATAACAGTGTCCAAAGTAATTGAGGCTTAAATAAAATTATCCACTCTTCTTTTCCTCAGGAAATAACATTAAAAGTTAAACACTGCTGAATTCCTTTCCCTAGTTTGTGCATTTGTGTTTTCTAGTTTCAGAGATTAAAAATCCTCAAATTATTTTATACTTTATTTATATGTTCAATGATTACAATTTAAATAAAAATAATAGTATATGAAGTTATGATGAAATACTACTACTTTTACTTTAAAAGATTCTATGTAAGAACGAATTTTTATCAAGAATTATTAAATTGGCTAATATTTCAGTTCTGGAGTCAGAACATTTCCTGACAGTTAATCTGAGAGAATTCAGATGAAGAACTATACCATCTTCTATGTCCATCTCTTCAATTTAAGATTGGATGAACATATATGTCTTATTTGTTTAGTTATATGCTTCAGGATGAAGGGTGATATATGAGAAGGCATAATAGTACCAAAGGCCATGAGAAGTGTTAATACTTAATGAAATCACACTGACATTACACACATATTTGCTATGTGATTTTATAGGTAATTTTATAGGTTTTGACTTTCCTGTAAAAATGGTTGAAGACTATCTCCAAAGGCAGAAATAAAGGTGAAGACAATAATAATAATTTTGTTTTTATTATTACTCCACCAGTATCTACATTTTCTAATACAGAAGAAACAGTTCAAATAATTGTTTCTTCCTTATAGGATCTTTCTCTTTTCATTCCCTTTTTCTTTCATTCCATCTTTTCTTCCTTGTTTTTAATTTTCTCTTTATGTAAATATTTAAAATTTCACTCTGTCTACTTTTCCAATTTTTACTTTTAAATGTATTAAGAGGTGTTGAGAAAGTGTTGTACAAATGACCTTGAGAAAATACTAGGGAGTTAAGGTTACTAAACCCTCTAGAGTTTAAGTTCTTATGGCCTTTGTTTTGTATTGATATGCTTGATGATTTTTGGCTCAATCCATGAGTTCTCTGCTTAATTAAATTTGTGAGCATGAACCTATAAAAGAAAAAAAAATTCCAGGTCAGAACGATAGCGCAACAGTAGGGTGTTTGCCTTTCACGCGGCTGATCCAGGAAGGACCTCGGTTCGACCCCCAGAGTCTCATATGGTCCCCCAGCCAGAAGCGATTTCTGAGCTCATAGCCAGGAGTAACCCCTGAGCATCACTTTGTGTGGCCCAAAAACAAACAAAAAATTATTTTTCCATTGCATGTGAACCCACACTGTTTAAACTCAGTTTGTCCAAGATTCATATTATTATGTTTAAAGCATCTTAATTATACATAATGTTTTTCATTTCCCATAGATAAAATATTGTCATAAACATTTAAAGTGGGTACAATATCTGTAAATTTCCCCCCCAAAAATGGTCATTTGCAATGATTTATTTTACCCAATCTCTTAATAATGTTTTATAGTTTTTTTTTGTTTGTTTGTTTTTGGGTCACACCCGGCAGTGCTCAGGGGTTACTCCTGGCTCCATGCTCAGAAATTGCTCCTGGCAGGCACGGGGGACCATATGGAGCACCGGGATTCGAACCGATGACCAGGATTCGAACCAATGACCTTTTGCATGAAAGGCAAACGCCTTACCTCTATGCTATCTCCCGGGCCCCATGTTTTATAGTTTTATTAAACATTTTATTGATTTAAAATGTTTCCAGTAAAATATCAATATTTTACTGTTAAAATTTAATTAAAATTGTTCTAGAGCATTATGTAATTTCAGGAGCTTCACTTCTGGATTTGAATTTAGGACCCATATAAGAGAAGTAATACCTTAAGTCCTTGCTATACTCTCTATTAACAGAAGTTTCAATGCCAATGCCCCACCAAGAAATTAAACTAAACATTTATCTATAGGCCAGAATCCCCAATTTTCCTCTGATAGACAACATAGTTAGATTTTATGAATATACATTGCAAGTCATTCACAAATTGTTAGAGGTTTTGATTATTTTCAAGTTTTCATTAATTTCATATTTATTTCTTGACTAATAGCTTTAAATTATTCTAAAGTTATTTCAAACTATGAGCGAGAGAGAATAATCTTGCTTTGTACATGATAATGAATATTTTATTTTAAAATTTTCACCACTGATTTTTATGTTCACTTTAAGTTTGCCTGGTATGTTGAGGTATGTTACTTTATGCTGAGGAATCTTTTTTCTATTTATTATTTTCTGGATGTCTTATCATTGTAGTGTTCTGACATATTTTATTGCCATATTATTAATGCATTTAATAAAAGTGTATATACCAGGTACAAATCTCCATTCTATCTTTTGTTTTCTGTGTTTTTATATATTGTTTGTTTTGTTTTTGTTTTTGTTTGTCCACACCTGGTGACGCTCAGGGGTTACTCCTGGCTATGTGTTCAGAAATTGCTCCAGGCTTGGGGGAACATATGGGACGCCAAGGGATCGAACTGTAGTCTGTCCTAGGCTAGCACGGCGTGCAAAGCAGACACATTACCACTTGAACCACTGCTCAGGCACCAGTTTCTGCCTTTTCATTTTAATTGCTATTCTATATATTCAATCTTGTCATTTTTAACATAAGTTATTTTCATCATTTTTTCTTTCATTAATATGAGGCTTATATTAAACTATATTTGAGGATGATTTCTATGCTAATATCAAATTATTGATTTGAATATATATTCATTTCTCACTTCAGTAATTACCATTGTCAATATAACAACGTTTATGTTTCTGTTACTTTTAATCACTTAGCTCATACATTTTTGTATTGTTTTTACTTTCTACATAGAAGAACTGTTTTCAGCATATTTTCTGGTGCTGGTATGGAGCTAGCAAACCCTTTATTTTATTCATAAGTATGAAAATATTTTATTACAGTAATAAAAACTGTAATTTTGCACGATAAAATATTCTTGGTTGCCTTTTTCTTACATTTTAAGTTCTCATACCACTCTTTCTGAGAGTAGTTAGTCTTCTGAGGAGTATGATAAAAGCTTATAAATATCTTTATATTTCACATTTTCCATATGTTATTACTACTTTTTTCAATTATTGAATACTGATCATTTAACAAAATGTCTCTTATTAAAAGTAATTTTAAAATCAGAAGTATGGTTCATCGGTCAGTATCTTTGACATCATAGTATTTTCTGAGATCTGAGAAATCTTAGACATTATTTATTTAATATATTTCTATCTTTGAAAGGTTCAGGGGACTACCCAGTTCATGTGAGAGACACTGGTACTCTTGTAAACACTGTTTACACTTCAGCACTTTGTGCCATCTTCCTAGGTTGCTGAATATGTTCTCCCCATTCTAGACTTTCCTTAGCACTCTAAATTATTCTTTCAAAATAATTGCATATTTCTCATATTTTTCCTACCATTTTAACTCTTATTTTTCACTAATATTTGTTTTTGCTCTCATTTTAATTTTAATTTCTAAAACTCTTCCCTATGAGATTGAATCTATTATGATTCCCATTTTAAATTGAATGACCTTTTATGCATTCTTCATCTGTGTATCTGGAATAGGTTAATATCTCTTTCTTGACTACTCTGTAATATCTTGTAGCTCCACTATTTTTCTTTTAAAATTATTACTCTGTATTTAATTGTGATTCCATAGGTTTTATTTTTTAATAATTTTTATTATGACATTTATTCTTCATTCTTTAATTTTAGGCATTGTGGTTTACAATATTGTTAGTGAGTTATAGTTTTATTCACAACATATTCCAGCACCAATCCCTTCTCCAGTATGTGTCTACCTCCTTACATCTTATTTTTATAATGGTTCTCTGATGACTGTTTCTACTGATACATTAATTTGGGTGGGGGTGGAGGTTGAAGCACACCTGGCAGTGCTCAGAGCTTACTCTTGGCTCTGTGCTCAGAAATTTCCCCAGGCAAGCTAGGGGAAACCATATGAGTTGCCAAATATCAAACCTATATCAAATCTGTCTCAGGTCACCCACATGCAAGGTAAATGTCCTACCGCTCTGCTATCACTACAGCCCTCCAATATTTTTTTTTTTACTTCTTTTCAGGTGTTGCTGTGAATTTAGTAATGAATATTTCTATTGTCATATATTCGTTTTTGTTTTTGTTTTGGGGCCACACCCATTGACGCTCAGGGGTTACTCTTGGCTATGCTCTCAGAAATCGCTCCTGACTTGGGAGGACCATATGGGACGCCAGAGGATAGAACCACGGTCTATCCTAGGCTATCGCTTGCAAGGCAAATGCCTTACCTCTAGCACCACTGCTCCAGACCATAATCTTGACATACAGCAAAAGGTTATAAATAAAGTTTGATTAGTGTTGTTAGTGCAGGACATGAGAAAAATAGAGAAAGGGCTATATACTGTGTTTGTGACTACGTCCAGCTCCTTCATGACAATAGTGTGCATTCCAATCTCCCTCTCTGAATTTGCCTAATCTCTGAGTTATTCCATGAAGTTGGAATATCAAAGAGTATTGTGGAAGACTGAAAAGTATAGTATCACTACTCTAAAACAGAGTGAATCAGTTTTGTTTATTCATTTGTTTGTATTTTGTCTCAGACCTCAGTTTCTTCAATAAATTTATTAATGAATAACTATATAGAAGTTTTTTCATTTTTATGATTTATTATTTGTTTATTTTTATTTATTTATTTACTTATTACTTTTGGTTTTTGGATAACACCCGGCAACACTCAAGGGTTACTCCTTGCTCTATGCTCAGAAATAGCTCCTGGAAGGCTCGGGGGGTGGGAGGGGCATATGGGATGCAGGGATTTGAACCACCGACCTTCTGCATGAAAGGCAAATGCCCTACCTCCATGCTATCTCTCCAAACCCGAGTTAAGCTAACAATACCAAGACATTTTGTAATCAAAATAACAAAAAAAGAAAGAAATACAGAAAGAAGAAAGAAAGAGAGAAAGAGAGAGAAAGAAGAAAGAAGAAAGAAAGAAGAAAGAAAAAAGAAAGAAAGAAAGAAAGAAAGAAAGAAAGAAAGAAAGAAAGAAAGAAAGAAAGAAAGAAAGAAAGAAAATAAAGACCAAGTAGAGAGAAAAAGACTTTAAAGCATTAAGAGAGAAGAAAAACTTCAGTATAAAGAAAAACCATAAGAATCAAACCAGATATTTCATTTGAAACAATCCAGGCAAGAAAATATTGGAATAACATATTCAAACTACTGAATGAAAGAAATTTTCAACCTAGAGTCTATACAAAAACCAAATTGCCAATTTTAACAACAAATCTACAAAAATATAATGACACACAGCCCTTTTAGTCTAGTTTCCTTAAATGCCAATGGATTAAGCTTTCCTTTCAAAAGGCATAGAGTAATGGGTTGAATCGGGAAACAAAATCCAGACATCTGCTGCTTGCAGGAAACATACTTAAAAGTTCAGGATAGACACAGTCTGAAGTAAAAGGTTGTAAATCAATTATACAAGCCAATGGTAAAAAGAAGCTGAGACAGCCATATTCATATCAGGTAAAGCTACATTCAACCACAAAAAAGTACTTAGAGACAAAGATAGGTATTAGTTATTGATCAGGGGATCAATAGTTCAAGAAATATCAACTCTGATCAAGATCAATGCACCAAATACAGAACCAGAGAATTATGTAAGGCGTTTGTTCAAAAACTTAGAGAAATATATACAAAGAAATGTGATAGTCATGGGAGATCATAATCAAAGTCAATACGAGACAGATACACTTGGCAGAACACTACAGAGACATAAAGAAGAAACTAGAAGAATAGAGACTAATGGATCTAAACATGTCCTTTTATACTCAAAAAGCTGACTAAAATTTTTTCTCACATGCACATGGAACTTTCTCCAGGATAGAGCACATTTTAGGATATAAGTCTAATCTACATAAAGTCACAAATATAAAAATCATACCAGCCATCCTATGAGACTACAATGCCACAGAGAAAAAGATTAACTGTAAAAGGTGGAGAAAAAATCTAACAGCTGGATACTAAAAACATGCTGCTCAAAACAGCTGAATTAAAAAGAAAATAAAAGAAGAAATAAAGAGATTAATTGAAACTAATAGTAATGAAGAAACAAATTTCCAATACCAATGGGACACAGCAAAAGCAATAGTTAGGGGGAAACTCATAGCAATACAGGCCTACATTAGGAAAAAAGAAAAAGACAAAAATCAACAGCCTAAAGGGACATATTAAATATCTGGAAAATCAAGAGCAAAGAACCCAAACACAAGCAAAAGAAAAGAAATAATGAAAAACAGAGCAGAATCCAACAATATAGAAATAAAGAAAACAATACAAAGAATTAATGAGATCAGGAGCTGTTTTTTTTAAATAATAAACAAACTAGACAAAACATTGGCAAAATTCACAAGAAAAATGGAAAATACTCAAATAAAACAGAAATGAAAGGTGAGAGATTGAAACAGAACCTCAAGAAATCCAAGCCATCATGAGAGCTTATTATGATCAACTGTTTTCTGTATGCCAGAGAACCTAAAAGAAATGGACAGATTTTTGGAAAAATATAATCTCCCAATTCATTTTTTAGTCTAAATATATAATTTAGATTTTTTGACAGTTTTTCATCCTTGAATTAATATAGTCAATTTCAAATGAAACAAATATTGAAAAGAATTTTATGTCACTTCAATTTAGTAGGTTAAAGGTCAATTTCATTTTTATTTTTTATTTTATTTTGTTTTTTTGGGCCACACCTGGTTATGTTCAGGGTTACTCCTGGCTAGGCACTCAGATATCACTCCTGGTTTGGGGGACCATATGGAACGCGAAGGTATTGAACCGTGGTCTGTCCTAGGTTAGCCGAGTACAAGGAAAATGCTCTACCACTGCACCATCATTCTGGCCTCAACTTTATTTTATTTTAGCTATTCTCAGTATCTAGTCCTATGCCTCATTTATGCTTCTTTTCATTGTTTCAATATGCTTTCTAATTTACTTTTTTAGAATATTTATAACTTTATAACAGTAAATATTTTTGTTACAGTGCTACACATCAATAGAAGAATATGTGCATGTTAGTAATGAACTGCTGCAGACTGACATTGTCTTCTTTAATTTCCAACTGACGTTGGATACCCGCAGAGAGGTAGCAGTGAAACATGCTGAGCTAACAGGCTCTTTAAGGTCCTCTCAGATATAAACTGATTTTACTCTGTTGTGCAGTTAGGAAAGAAAAGACAGATTCATGACTCACACAGGTTACATAAGGCCCTTTCTCCTCCTTCACTCAAAAGTAAGCAAAAATCTTATGAAGATGAGTCACTTCAAAAATATTTCAGAAACATTTAGATTTTGATGCCTAGAGTAAGGAAGAAAATTTATATGCTTTATCTCATACAAATTGTTTGAGAATTTCTGTAAGTTCAGAAAAAAATAAAGAATAGTAATAAAAAATAAAATAATATAAAAAAGAATAGTAATTATTTTTTGAATGTGTGATCAAGGTGCAGTGGCAACAGTAAAAAAAAATCACTAAACAGCAAACTGAGTGGTAATCTGGGAGGTAATAAAATAGCTATTCCAGTCCCATTGTAGTAAATCAATTTAGAAAGCCAAGAGAGTCGTGTAACTCCTTAAAGGGGAAGCTATGTGAACAGTGGCTCTGGATAAGCACCTCTGCCTAAATTCTAAGCCTAGATAAGAAATCATGAGACAGTCTACTGTTCATTTTAGAAATGTTCAATACCTGAATGCCAAACAAGTTCTTATATTTGTAAAATCTCTCTACTGACAAAAGTCCTTTTTAATGATGAAATATTCTCTGTGGTTTCAATGACTGCTTATCTAAATTCACCAAGTTAAAAAGATCAAAAAACATACTAAGGCAAACAAGCCATCACAGGAGGGCAAAACTCACTCCAGCACTAATGCATGTAATATATTACATTATTAAATATGCTACTGACCTCTCGTTAGGGAACTAAAAGCAAACAACATAAACTAATGACTCAATAATTGAGTGTTGGTAAGTGCAAGACTATTTTCAGCAGGCACTGTAATGAGGACAGATGTAGCATAAAAACAAAAACAAGAATAAACTATAGCTATGTTTAATAGCATATGGATAAGGATTTCACATTTAATACAGGTTTAAATAGTTCATTTTAATATTTTCATTATAATTTAGAAATACTTTGAAGAGAGGCCCCTAAACAAGGTAACATTAGAGTGGATAAGGCAGTTTCCTATAAATATATATATATAGTTACCTACCATTAATGTGAGTACAAAGAGTTAAAACACACATACATACTAGATAAGATAATAGCTGTTCTTAATATGGTTATTGAATAGTATATTCGGAAAGGCTAATGATACATGAGTTTTGCATGAGAAAGTCTAAAATAAATATTATGTTACTATTTTGTCAGTTATCTGTTCAGTTTTCTATGATCATTAATTTTGTGATACCTTCTCAGTAGTTTCTTCCTTTCTTTTTGATTTCACATATGAAAATATGTGTCAATTGGTATATACATCAAAACATTTATATAATGGATATTGAAAATAAATTATATAAACAAACGTTGCATATAGCTATATACATTGTGTAAATATATTAACATATATAACTGTATAGAATGCTTATTTATGTATTATATCCTTATATCTCTGTTCCTAGTATATAGATAATACACTGCCTTTTTAATATACATATTAAGTATACAATATTTTAATATAAATCATGTATTCATATATTATAAAATATATTTATAGCTATATAGTATACATATTTATTTAGCTATTCATTAAATACTCTGCTATTTTAACATGATATATTATCCTTAAATTTTGAGCCAAATTCTATCATTAACACATCTTGTTTGTTGATTAAGTTATATAGAAATAAAAGATGAGTTGTCCAGATTATCTTGGTAAACAATATTGAGTATAAAGATATAAAAGGTTAGAATTTTTGTATTGCTGTCACTGAAGTGTGTAAAAGACATGCTTCAATACTAACATACCTTTCTCTTTACTATTGATGAAGTTCAGCAGCATTAGCCAAGACTTGATTTATTAATTCTTTTTAGACTAACACTTTCATTTTATGTTTTCATGGACTCATTTTGTTATTAGCATGATAGAGTTAAATCATAATTTTTTGTAGGGATGATTCTAATGTCACTTAAACTATTTGCCGAATGACATTTTGTTACTCCAATTATTTTAGAATGAACAATTATAGAGAAATTTAGAACTGTAGATTCATTTTGAATATAAAAATTTGTTATTTCACTAAGTAGTGTATAAAGTAGAATTTTATTAGTTACTGCTCTGTATATAAAATTATCATCATCATTCTGTTGTTTCTTTGATAATGAGCTCTTTGCCTAATGCCTTTCAAATAATAATAAGAAAATGCATGCATAAAATCAGCTAGGAACGTTGAAAAATAAATTTGAAGAGAATAACAATAACTGTTTAGATATTCTAATTTAAAGGTTTTATATACTATCCCTTTCTATATTTTTATTTTTTGTTAATGTAATCACATTATATAAATTAGAATCTTTTTATCTTTGCTTTTTTTTTTGTTTGTTTGTTTTGGGGACACAAGTTACTCTTGACTAGGCACGCAGGAATTACTCCTGGCAGGTTCAGGGGACCATATGGAATGCAAGGCTGGAAGCCAGTTTGGCAATATGCAATTCAAACACCTTAACTGCTTTACATCTCTCCGATCCCACTTCTCATATCTTTGATTTCACTTGAAATTAGAATGTTTTAATTTCTATTAAAATTTATAGAACACAATTTATATGCCTATGTAGGAACAGTTCAAACCACATCTGAAAATAGTTTATTCTATTCACCTCATTTTTTATTATGAGAATGACTATTAATGGGCCGGAGCTATAGCAAAGTGATAGGGCATTTGTCTTGCATGCGGCTGACACAGGAATAACCTGGGTTCAACCTACAGTGTCCCATATGGTTACCTCAAGCTAAGAGTGATTTCTGAGTGCCTAACCAGGAGTAACCCCTAAGCATCACTGGATGTGGCCCCAAAACAAAAAAAAGACTATTATATATATGTATATATAGTATATATATATACAAAAATATAACTTTCTAAATACTTTTATAAATTTAGAAAATGTTCTTCTCATACAAAATACTTGTTTCATTTCACACAAAAGTGCAATATTAATTCTCCCAGAAATAATTTTTTTGGGGCACACCCCATAACACTCAGGGTTAATCTTAGCGATGCACTCAAGAATTGCTCCTGGCTTGGGGACCATATGGAACACCAGGGAATCTAATCGCTGTCAATTCTGAGTCAGCCACATACAAGACAAATGCCCTACTGCTGCGCCATTGCTTTGCCCCTGCCCCAGAAATAATGTTTTTTATATTGTTTCTGGGTTCAAATTTCACATTAAATAATAAATGAGAGGGGGGTGTAGAGATAGCACAACAATAGGGCATTTGCCTTGCATGTGACAAACCTGGGATGAACCCTGGTTCAATTCCCAGCATCCCATATGGTCCCCTGAGCCTGGCAGGAGTGACTTGAGTGCAGAGCTAGGAGTAACCCCTGAGCGCTGCCATATGTGGCCAAAAAAATAATAATAATAATAATAAGAAGAAGAAGCCAATCTCCTGCAGCTCTTCCTCAGTGATATATCTACTACCTTACCTCTGCCATAATCTAATAATTCTGTCCAACATTTGCCTTTTGTCCTTTCCCTTCACAACTGATTTATTAAACACAGCTATTTCTTTCTTTCTATACTTTTTCTTTTGGCTTAGTTCCAATTAATAAAAATCAATGCCTCTATATTTACATTTCTATAAGATATAGAAAAATTATAAACTTGAATAGAAAATGAGGGCCTGACAATGCAGTGGGTAGAGTATTTGTATTGTAAGTCAGAAGTTTGACTCTGGGGTCCTTTTTGTCAACTGAGCCTGACAGGAGTGATTCTTAAGTGCAAACTAAACCAAACAAATGAAAGGAAGAAATCAGAGAAAGAAATCAGATAAAGAAAGAAAGAGAAAGGAGAAAGAAAGAAAGAAAGAAAGAGAGAGAGAGAGAAAAAAAAGAAAAAAGAAGGAAGAAAGAAAGAAAGAGGAAGAAAGAGCTAGCCAGGAGCTATTTCTGAGCAATTGCCAGGAGTAACCACTGAGTACCGCCGGGTGTGGACCAAAAACAAAAACAAAAACAAAAAAAAAAGTGGATCACCTAAGAAGGCTCACTAAGTATCCTTTGGAAAGCCTCCTCTGAAAATTATTGAAAAATAAATAAAAGCGGAAAATGCACCATTTTATTAATTTAATCAACAATCCCTTTATTTACTTAGTTATTTACTTATTTATTGGTATGGGGTCACACCTAGTGATTCTCAGAGTTTACTCTTGACTCTGCACTCAGAAATTACTCCTAACAGTTCTTGGTGGACCAAATAGAATGCATTGAATCAAACCAAGGTTGGCTATGTGCAAGGTAAATGCCTACCCTCTGTACTATTGTTCTAACAGCAAAATCATATCTTAATTCACATACCTGTCTGTCCTGGGTCAGCCCCTTGCAAGGCCAAAGTCCTACAGCTGTGCCACCTCTCCAGCTGCAAGGATCTTTGACAATTTTAAGACATTTATGGCCAGGGAAAGAATAGTAATACAGGGATTTAGGGTTTCCCTAGCTCACAGCTAATTCCACCAAGCAACCCCAGTTTCTTTGATCGAAAAGTCAGGAGTAAGCTTTGGCAGATTGGTGTGATCTCAAATCAGAATAGAAACAACAAATGATCAAGTTATTTCTGGATAACATGGAGAAATAGCAAATGGAAGAGATAGTGGAAATTATTATGTTCTATATTCTAATTACATATTTGATATTTTATAGTATTTTAAAAAAGTTTTATTAAAGCATTATGATTTTTAAAATAGTTGAGTTTAGCACCAATCTAACCAGTAACTTAATTTTCTTCCACTAACAATCCAAGGTTACTTCCTATACCTCCCCCCAACCCAGCCCACCCTCATTTAAGTTTAGCTATTAATATTGTGATCTTATAATATCAATGATGTTGACTCTATGGTATTTTAAAAGCAATAAGAAAATATTACAGAAATTTCCAAAGATAAAAAGCAGAAGAGTGCAGTATCAAATAGGAAGAGAGAGAGAGAGAGAGAGAGAGAGAGAGAGAGAGAGAGAGAACAAGTGAACAAAATGCCTGCCCAGAGGGCCAAGGGGTTTGTAAGTGGAAGGAAAACTAGGGATAGTATGGCAGGAAATGTACACTGGTGAAGGATGATGTACATTCTATAACTAAAACTTAATTAAGAACAATTTTGTATCCATGGTGGTTAAATAACAAAATTATAAAAAATCTACAAAGCATGTTATAAAACTTATTAACAGAGAAACTAAGAATAAAGAAAAATAAGTAGATATTTAAAGGGAAATTTATGAGAAAGGACATAATGAAAATTTGTATTAATCAACATCTTGTCAGTAAGTTTTACAATTACATGCATGCAATATAATATATATTGCTGATTAAAACAAAGATCTTCATGGATAAGTGTACATCTTCCAGTTAGCAGTTATAAAAATGTTGTATGTATTAAAGTGTTAAAAAAAACACTTCGATGTTTATAATTTGCGAATTAAGCAAATTAGATGAGAGAGAGAAGTGCATTTTTGGTTTAAAAAATGAATTTGAAGATAACAGTCTAAAAAGATCATTAGCTCTATAAATAATTTAAATTAAATATTTTTGTATTGTTTACACAATAAAACGTCTTTTGTGTTAGAAATATCTAGACACAAAGAAAGTTGCTTTGCTTTTTCCCCTATGCAGAAGATTGTTTTTTGAATATGTATCTTTTTTCTCTTTCTTCCATTTTTCTTATTTTGGGGGCTGTGAATGACATGACACACATGTCTGCACTTCAGGGTTTACTCTGTAATTGGGATAGTACATAGCAGTGCTTTTGAAATCCATACAGGGTACAGGGGATCAAACCCGGGTGGGGTGCATGTGAGAAAAATGCCTCACCAATGTATTTATCTCTCCAGCTCCTCCACTGTTGGATAACAGCCCTGGATGGGGCTGGATGGTTATGGGATGGAGATGGAGAGTGAGGCCTTTCTCTGCAGGTCAAGACCAGCGTTTGCAACCCCGCCAAACAGCGGGTCTAAGGGTTCAGGATGGAAGCGAGGAAGACTCACAGGCAGTCAGGTTTCAGGAGACATCTGCCTTATTCAAGGCCCTAGCCACCTAGTCTAACCATTTACGCAAACAATTCCACTACCCTGTCATCTTTTTTTTTTAAATTAATTTTTATTTTAATTATAACAACAAAGATGCAAAGGAAGAGGACAAGGTAAAGTTACAGTGGAAGCACAATCACCCATAAATAGAGTTCTCGGAAGTCCCCTTGATGATATCCCAGCCTTGAAATTTCAGCCAGAGAGCATTAAGAAAAACAAAGCTGAACCCATGTACAATACAATTACTTTGTCCCTCAAATCCCCAGTTGTAGTACATACTATTTCTTAGCAGTACACAATA
>PVKC010001396.1:0-51001 GCA_004027635.1 Crocidura indochinensis
ACTTTCTATTTTGGACCACACCAAGATTTGCTCAGACTAACACACAAGGTTTGCTTCTGACTCTGTGCTCCGATATTATTCCTCATAGTATCAGGTCTTACAGGGTGCCAGAGATGGAACTCAGGTCAGTGACATGCAAGGTGAATGCCCTACCCAATATGCTATTGGCTGGCCCCAGAAAAACATACTTTTTAAAAATTAGTAATTATTTAAACACCATGGTTTCAAATTTTTCATGACTGAGTCTCAGTAATAATAATAATGTACACCACTCTTCACTAATACACGTTTCCTGCTACTAATATCTCCAATTTCCTCCTACCCTCCCACTGCCTGCCTGTTGGCAGACATTTCACTCTTTCATATCTTTGTCTCTTCTCTTTTCTCTCTCTCTCTCTCTCTCTCATACCCCTTATCCTCATTTTTGTCACTGTGGTTTATACTAGTGTTAATTAAGGGGTATCATACATATTACTTTATCCATTTTTAGCATCCTTTATTTTGTCCAGAGTTTTCACTTTCAACTTTCATTATTACTGTGGTTTTTTCTGTACCTTAACTGTACTGATTCACTATTTGTTGCAAACTTTCTACGATGGACTAGTCCTCCTGGCCCCCATCTCTATTACCTTTAGATTTATTACAATACTATCCTTTATTTTTCTTATATCCCACAAATGAATGGGATTATTTTATATCTATATCTCTCCCTCTGATTTATTTCCTCAGCATGCTATTCATATCCATCCACATATAAGCAAATTTCATGACTTCACTTTTTTCTAACAGCTGGGTATTTCATTGTATAGATATACCACAATTTCTTTAACCACCCATCTGTTTTGGGGCACTTGTGTTGTATCCAGATTCTGACTATTGTAAATAGTACTATGACAAACAGGAATGCAGAGTGCTTTTTGTGGTGAACAAACACTTTTAAGCCAAATCCTTATCTGGCTCTAACTGAAACTTGAAATATGCATTTTAGGCTGTCATTTCCAGGTATATGAAAAACTCAATGTTATTGGTTTTACCACTTTTTCCTCCTTTATCTCACCTGTAATTGTGTACTGGAATGTACAATGACTGACGATGCCAAGGATGAATAAGGAGTGGAAAGTGAAGAAAACGACTATTGGAAAAGGAAGAGAGAATCCTCCTCATTCTTTAGATTTCTGCTTTGTGAGTAAAAGATAGTTGTCTGTCAATCTTAAGGAAAGTAGAATAAGGGGTACATAAAGAATCAACAGAATGAAATGTTCACAATTCTGTGGCCCAAAACAAAGTGGAACACTTCTATTCCTTCTCTTGCATGGGACTCACCCAAGCTCCAAATCCAGCATTTCAGATGACCCTTAAGTCTCACCAGGAATGACTCTTGTGCATGAAACCAGACTGAGCACAACCAAGAATGTCCCAATGTCTCATCACCCTCCCCCAATATTTAAAATGTAACTGAGTTATAATAAGCAGGGAATGAAGAGTTTTTCTATAACATTGATGGAAATGCATCTCTATAATTCTCAATTTTGCTGGATGCTATTAGTAAATTTTCTGTATTTATAAAGTACATGATTAAACTAGTAGTAGAGATAGAGCAATACAGAGACAGGAAGGAAATAGGTAGGGAAAGAGTATGGACCTGAAAAATAAAAACCCTCCTGCTTAGGATATGCAGAAGAGAATCATCTAAAACATTCTCCTATTGCCCAAATTATTTTGTTTACTTACCACCTTACATCTCATAAACTCAAAGCTGAGTATTTGCCTGCACATGTAGATAAGATAATATCTTATCTACATGTTTTTGTTTTACCATCCTTGGAGCATCCTACTTAAGAATACCCCATGTCTCTGCAGTCCTGCCCTCATAGGCCCTGTATTTCCTTATATTTCCTCCCATTGTTTCCTCAGGACAAGTTTCTACTACATTTGTCTCCAGTCCTGTTTTTGGTCTTGACTGTGTAGGGACAAAAACCTCAGTGCATTATAACCATAGCAATATATCCTAGACTCACAGTTTCCAAGGAGGAAAATTTTGTCAAACTATTTGAAGAAAATTGAAGAAAAAAAACAACAAAGCAAAACATTTTCTGAACTCTTTTCTTTATCATACTGCTTCAACTAAATGATTCAAAGCTATGTGATTTCATTTCATGGAGATAAGCTTAAAATAAATGAAAAATGAAAATGTGTTCAAAATGTTATGCTATTTTAACATAGAAATATAAGCCTGACCAAAGTTGGGGTTGTGTCAAAATTATTCTTCTCAAAGGGAGAGATCCATATGTGATACCATTGTGAAGCTGAAAAATACAGATGGAATTATCCCAAAGTCCATAATATTAGTGTGGGTGGTCATGTGAAAGGTTAAATTATAGATTGTTTTTAGGAATCTGCTATTTACTTTCTTTCTGCTCTGTAAAATCTCTGTAAATATTGCTCTACACAGCAAATGCCCAAAAGCAGCTTGTTGCTGGGGCAGAACTTAAGAGTTAGAACACAGGGAGACCTTTTAATAAAGACACAGGCAGTCTCAGCTCTATCATTATAAAACATAGATTTAGAATTCACTCAATTCTCAACTCTTTGAAGGCCTGGATTACACTAACTGAAACCCTATTCTATATTTGCACATACCAAATGTAAGAAATGGAGTGAAGTGGTTTCTGACATTAATCATTAAGTGCTGAGACAAATTAATCATCAAATGCATTTTGGAATATGATTGTCAAGGTAGCTAACATATTTCCTAGAGCATGGGGATCACATGTAAATATAGCTTCCTTGCTGTTTTGTACTAATATGTGCTACATCTCTAGCATGGCTAACTTTTGCTAAGACTCTTTTCAGGAGTGACTGTTTTAGCTAGAAATGCATTTTCAATTACTTTATTGCTTCACTGATAGAAAATTATAATGGGATTTGTTTGCTAATAATTATTGAAATAAGTTTTTAATGCATAAGAGCTTCATTAATGCCTTACCATGATTTTTATTTTTTTTAATATTTTTAGTATAAAATACCAAGAAGACATACTACTTCCTTTGTTTAATTCCAGTTCTTTCAAGAATAGATGTGATCCTCTAAATTCTACATGGTAATATTAAAAGAATGTAAATTATATCCAAGTCTTCTATCTATCTGTCTATCTATTTGCGCCCTATCTTTCTCTCTACCATCTCTCTCTCACTTTCCACTCACTTACTCTATAAGGAACTCATTTGTGAGTATGAATAATATGGAAAAAGATTAAAAAGACTCCTGAGACATTTCTAAAGACCACACACGCTTATATCTACTAGCAATGATACACTCCAACTTTTTACCCATGGCCAAATTTTATACTAGGTCACAAAGACTAGACAATTATGACTGAATTAGCTACTGATTTATTGAGAGTGATGAGTTAAGTTTAGGAGAGGCATTTTTCCTCCTTCGGAATATAATCCATACACATGCAAAATGAATTTCAAAATATATTTTATTTAGGCAGCCTTGATGGAGCTCATAGACATCTTTTCAATCATATTTTATTTCTGTGTTCTATTTCAATAATTATTGCTCAGTAATGGAGGATGTAACTAATGTTGGTTCAGGAGTAAAAATGTACAATTCAAATACTCTAGGTTATATTCTATTTTTTTGCTGTTGTTTTGTTTTGTTTTGCTTGGAGGTCACACCTGGTGATGCTCAGAGATTATTTTAGGTTTTGCACTCAGGAATCACTCCTGATGGTACTCAGGGTACCCTATGGTATACTAGAGATCAAACCTGTGTTTAGCCACAGCAAGGCAGTGCCTTATCTTCTGTATTATCACTCCAGCACATATCGCCTACATTCTAGAAATCTGTTATTCTTTCCTTAAAAATTGTTGTAGGAGACGAAGTTCTATTAAGATAGGCAAGGCTTTCTGTATCCAAGGTTAGCTCTGGGGGAAAGGGGAAAAATCATTCAAAAGTGTAGAGGTGTAATTCTGGGAAGAATGTGCAAATATTACTTCTTTTGACAGAGCTACATTGGAATTGAGGAAACTAGGCAGGATGAGAATGAGAATAGGAAATTTCTGAGAATGGATCGAGGATATCCTGTCAGCCTATGCTCTTCCCCTACCTCCTGCCTATAGTAGTCTAATATAGAGCTCATTTATCTCCTTAATAATGAGAATATAAGAGAAGCTTTCCCATTTTCCCTGGCTTCCTACTTATGCCTATGGCCCTTCCATACCATTGTCTTAACATTACTCTTCCCTTCCTTTTCTCAAATAAATTTTCTATTGAATCTGGCCATCTTCCTAGTCCTCTGCTTTCACTTTTTTTGTTTGTTTTAGTTTTTTTTTGTTTTGTTTTGTTTTTTTTTGGGGGGGGAGGTCATACTCGGCAGCACTCAGGGGTTACTCCTAGCTCTATGCTCAGAAATTGCTCATGGCAGGCTTGGGGGACCATATGGTATGTCGGGATTCGAACCACTGTCCTTCTGCATGCAAGGCAAATGCCCTATTTCCATGCTATCTCACGGACCCTGCTTTCACTCTTAACTGCTCAAGGGCAAGAAACTGAGAAAGCTATAATATATTGTACACCTGACTGGGAAAGAAAAAAAATGATGTGATGTTTTTCATATTATAGGGCTTATAAAGAGTAAATTCTTATAATGCCATATTTAAATAGGAGAAAATGTATAATTTGCACTGAACAAGTACATACAAGTATTGTAAAATTAGGCAATCCCCCTATGAACACTTACTAATCAACAGCCTCTCTAGTCAGTAAGTAAATTGGCCTTTGCTCAAGCTTGACACATCTATACTTTCAATTCATCCTATTATGATCATCTGTCATTCATTTGAAGAAAATGTAATATTGTCTGTTTATTGTTGTTTCCTCATAGTTTGTACAGTGTGTCTGACTGCAAATTGTTCTCAACAAATACCAAGAATATCATCTAAAGAAGTATGAAGTTCTTAAAAATGACATCTCAAAGAGCAATGGTGAAGGTAATCCTGAGAATATGAATTGTAGCACATTTCTTCTTTACAATTAACACTGTACCATTTAGAATCATTTCTAAAATCCTTTCTATGTCCAACATACAAGCTCTGTGAAACAAACCTTTTTACTCTCATTTTGTAATTTGAAAACTAATCTTAGAATGGACAAGTTGTTCAAGGTCCCACAGGTAATAAGACTAAGAATGAAATTTTCTCAGGAAATTTAGTTCTGGTATACAATTTTTAACTCATAGATATGCTTCTTTTCAGAATAGACTGGCTATAAACTTTAATCTTAAATAGAAATGTTAACAAATGATTTATTATGAATTACAGTTAGTTTTGTGAAATGTGAAATATTATATTGATAAAGCCCACTAAGTTATGATTATTTCGTATTTAAGAAAGCATTTGGAAAAGAAAAACTTAAAGTGAATCTGTTTAAAACAATTAGACATTTTCTGAATTTTGAAAAGCATTGTATTTAAAACATCTTGATATATTTTAATTTCTGTAAATTTAAAATATATTAGAGAATTTTTTATCAGAGATGGCACTTTTGCAGAGTGATTCCAATTTGTTATGTACTTTAAAAAATTATAGCTACTTATCAAAATGGACAGCTATACCGTTTATGACAATAGGAAAAATTTGGATATATTACAATTAGATTCCTCAATTTAATCTACTGCTATGTTTTATTCCCATGCTTTTGGTGTGTGTGTAATGCTATTAACAGTGAAGTGTTAATCCCCATAAAATACAGTTATTTGGGTTAAAGGGAAGAAGTTAATATAATATTTTAGCTTTAATAATCATTCAGATTCAAGCATAACAAAGCAAAGCAAGTTAACTTCCTGGCAACTTAAAATTTATCTCCTCATATAAATACTGTCCAAAATACAGACTTTCAAAATTTTGGTATGGAGTTTAAGATTCCTAAGGTACCCTCTTGGTTTATGAGGGGTGAGTGTTGTACAGGCAAGACCAATGCTACAAGAACTAATGGGAACCATAAGATGGATAGTTAAAGTTGAGGTTGAAAGTTTTCCAGGTAGCACATTCACCTAACTTTATTATTATATATTTTTACAATGTTGTGCTACCAAAATTTTCTTTCTTTTTTAATGAATTTCTTAAGTTTCTCTTGGCCTACTAAATACCAGTATTTTGATGCAAAAATACCAACTGCTTAAAAGTAGTAAAAACTCTACTTTCTGTAATTAACTAGAAGAAAGTTTGTTCATGCTAGACATAGAGTTTGCCTACCTATGCCACAGAGATATTGCATTGAAAAGGAAAATTTGCAAACAAGAATAATAAAGAAAGCAATGTCTCATTTACATAGAATCTCTGAATTGTTCAAGTCAATTTTATTTTGCCTCATGGCACATACTTCTCATCAGTTTTAGATGTAGAATGCATTTCTATTGGCTACAATAGTACTCTAACAGCTGAAGATACAGCGTGAGTCCAAAGACTAATAGCAACCTTAAAATGAATCACTTTTATTCCATGCAATAAGGCAAAGTCGTTTTACTAATGGATCACAAAGAGGGTAAGAACATGACACAAATGTTAGTATAAATTGAATAGAGTGAACACCATTAGTTCTTTAGACTTCAATGCTAATGCTTGTATAAGCTGTTGAACAGATTGGGATATCTGATAGTATTTGTCTAATGTTCAAAATGGATGTTTTTAAGTGTCTTAATTAAATTATGGAATCAATAATGTTTGGGTCCAAAAGCCACAATTCATATTAAATATCTCTTTGTTTAGATTTCCCCTTTCTTGTGTGTTTTCTCAGGAAATTTCTGAATAGAACATTTCATTTAGAAGCTGTTATTGATTACAAAATAAAACTCCAGAAAATACACATACACCCCTCCCCCCAAATTATAGACACCAGACAATGCCTTGTGGAATATAATTGACATTCCTTGAAATTGCTTATGTATGCAGACATAAAAGTGCACTTAGTAGATGTAATTACAGCTTTTACAACAGTCTAATTAAATAGCACATCCATCATATATATTGTCTGCATGGCTAAGAATTGTATAAATCAATTTGAAGCAAAGCAGTCTGCTGCCTTGCTTCTTCCTCCCCACCTGCTGATAGTAACTGTAAACAAGCTACAGCCAAAGGGAGAAAAAAAAAAACATTTCCATCAGAAAGTGATAAATGATATGATTTCCTGTTCTCAATACTTCTTGGCTCAAAAACAGACCAAAACCTTCTATTTGTGCATTGTAATTATTGCACATTATTTCATTGGAAGTGCAATTTATCCTGTGCTATGAATCAACACCATTATTTTGCCATTAAGTCAGAGGAAGAAGATGATTCTTTTTCTCAAGATGATAAAGTAGTAAGTACTAAGTGATCGTGCATGACTGGCAAAATAGCTCAAAGTTATATTTTAACTTTTATCAAGTTTATGGTTAGTTCCTTCTTCGTGCCATAATTTTTATAATTTTAAAGAAAGAAAACGACTTCACATTTTTAACATCTAGCTTTAACTTCTCATGAGTTTTCTCAGAAACTCTGATAATTTGTAATGAAACACTGCCTCTCCTTATGAGAAAGAAATCATATATTAGTGAATGACTGGAGATAATATTGCACAAAACTTAAACTTAGCCTAAGAACTCCTCACATTACGGAGCTACTCACATCAAATTCTAGATGTCTGAAACTAAGAGGAGTAAGTAAAAAGGCTTGTGAGTACTGAAAGGCACAGACATGACTTTCTTAGAGGAGTTGTATTTTAGTAAAATTGGTTATTTAGGCAAGATGACGAAGGAGAGAGAAACTACTTCAAAGACAAATAAGGGTACTGATGTGATAGAAGAGCACTTTTCTTGCAAAAGGCTGACACAGGTTCAATCCCCAAAACCCATTATGATCTGCTGAGCACTGCAAGGAGTGATTCCTGAGTGCAGAGCCAGAAAGGAGAGGGAGGAAGAAGGGAGAAGGAGGAAGGAATGAAGAAAGAAAGGGAAAAGGAGAGTGGAAAAGAGAGAGAAACAAAGGAGAGAGAGAGCACATTTCTCCAGAGTAGAGGACAAGAATATCCCAGAAATCAAAAAGAAAGTTATTTTGCTCTACATCAGGAATCATCAGGGAGATGCAAATCAAAACAACAATGATATACTGGGGCTGAAGAGATCACAGCGGTAGGCCATTTGTCTTGCACACAGCTGACCCAGAATAGACAGTGGTTTGAATACCAGCATCCCATATGATTTCCAAAGCCTGCCAGGAATGATTTCTGAGTGCAGAGCCTGGAGTAACCCCAGACGCTGCTGGGTGTGGCCCAAAAATAATTTAAAAAAAATGAGGTATGAGGTATCTGCAGACTAGCTCTTGGAGTCCGGTTTGAATTAGAGGACTTCTTTGGAGTCCTCTTGAGGAGAATAGATACATGGGCGGTGAAATATGAAGAAACATGAGGCACACACATGTGGAGAATAGTGTTTCAACTTTATTCTTTTAGCTAGAATTTTTAAGGGGTAAAAGCCTGTCATAATTAAGAGAGTAATATTTACAATTTCAAAGCAGAGCTTAACAATAAAACAATACATCAAGCTAAAGGTGTAAGCAGTAAGACTTCTGAGTTACAAAAGAGAAAGTTACAAAACTCAAAGTGATTTTGGCAGGCTAGCCTCAGATGAAAAATAAAGGATTAGTGAGAAGTAAAAATATCTAGGAATTCTTATTTTCACTGGGATAGGCTCTATTATTTTACTAGAGGTCATTTTCTGGGAAAAGTCAATACCCAGAATCTGCATTCTGGCCACACCCTTGCAAGCTCTTGCATCTCCAAATCAGAGGCTGTAAGGGCACTTTGAAGAGAGAGACAGAAAAAAAATATTGTCTTGGATTTGGTGCTAAAAATTATCAAGGTAAAGGGATTTTAATCAAGGCTATATTTTGCCTGTGAAGATTAGCAGAAGGGAAAAATCAACTTTAAGCCAAAAAATATGAAGTAAATGTAATAACAGTACCATTATATGAATCTCAGAAATATTTCCAGTGATCCATGCAGGGGTAAAATCTTCCACAGAAGGACTTCTGGTTAAAAATCTCTTGGAATAAAATAAGTTAGCCATCTGTGTTAAAATCATGACACTTTACCAGGCCTTCTGTTTTGTCCCCTATGGAGATACCTATACATAGGTAGAAAGAAAGGAAAAAGAAGGAAGGAAGGAGAGAAGGAAGAAAAAGGAAAGAAAGGAAGAAAGAAAGCGAGAGCAAGAAAGAAACAATGAAAGAAAAAAGAAAGAAGTAAGGAATGGAAAAGAAGGAAGAAAGGGAAGGAAGGAAGAAAGAAGAAAGGAAAGGATGAAAGAAGAAAAAGGAAACAATGAGGAAGGAAGAAAGAAAAAAGAAAGGGAAAATAAAGAAGGATAAAGGAGGGAGGGAGGAAGGAGTGAAGGAAGGAAGAAAGACAAAGAGTGAAAAGGAAGACAAAAGCAAGCAAGAAAGAAAGAAGGAAAGAAGAGAAGGAAAGAATGAAATAAGGAAAGAAGAAAAGAGAAGAAAGAGAAAGAAAAAAGAAGGAAGGAAGTGAAAAGAAATAAGGAAGAAGAAAAGAAATGAAAAAAAAACTAAGAAAAAAGAAGGAAGGAATGAAGAAGGAAGGAAGCAAGAAAGAAAAAGAAAGGAAGGAAGGGAGGGAGGAAGGAAGATGGAAGGAAGGAGTGGATGGAGGGAAGGAGAAAGGGAGGGTGAGTGGGAGAAATGAAGGAAGAAATTTTTTTCTCAAGTCAAGATACAGGTAACATCAGACAGGATGTTCCTTAAGAAAGTTGTTGAGAGGTATGGAAACATGTAGCTCACGTGTGAAGAATGAAAATTGATTATGTGCCTCCCTGTGAGGAAAAAGAGACTAATAAATAATAAAATGATGGCTTTCGTATCAGACATTAACAGGAAGAAAGGCCAAGATGAAAGAGCGAAGAGAGTTGTTTTGAAGAAAAGCTTTCTTGCTTGCTAGAAAGTCTTGGCAACCTCCAACGAGAGAAAAGAACCCTCTGTTCATTGATTTGTCACTGAACTATTCCACTTGAATAAAATTCTACAAATTTAACTAGCAGAACATCACTTTACTATAAAATAAATGATAAAAAAAAATAACTTCACATGAGGCTGAAGCGGTGGCGCAGTGTTAGGTGTTTGCCTTGCATGCAGCTGATCTGGGACAGACCAAGGTTCGATCCCCCATCATCTCTTATGGTCCCCTGAGCCAGGTGTGATTTCTGAGCACATAGCCAGGAGTGACCCCTGAGCATTACCGGGTGTGGCCCAAAAGCCAAATAAGTAAATAACTTCATGTTACCCCCAACCCGATTCTTCCGGCTTAACTTAACTGATAGACCTGCCCATTTCTGGGAGGGGTCTTAGGTATCAAAAGGATTACCTCAGGGGCAGGAAGAGGATTTGCAGGATTGATTGAGAGAGATTCAGAAAGAGAGAAGGAGGAGAGCAGGCATGATGGAGGGAGAAGAAACATGTTGAATAGAGGAGTTTGCTTGAAAGTTGGCTAGGGCCCTGAATAAAGCTGATGTCTCCTGAAACCTTTTGCTGTGGATCATTTCCTCTCTGCCACTCTAAGACGGTCTGCTGGAGGAGCGCATCCTACTGGAGGAGAAAGGCCAAGCTATTCATCTCACTATCATCCACCTCCATCCAGCACTCCATAATTAATCTGTTTTACTACAAGTTCACATAGGCCAAAGAGAAAGCATAGCAGGTCTTTTCACCTTGAACACAATCTACGTGGGATCGATCACCAGAACCCTAAATAGGAGAGCACATAGATTCCTTCAGGAATGATTCCTGAGCATAATGCGAAGAGTCAGCCTTGAGCACTCTAGGTGTGACTCCCAAAATAAACAATCCAGGTTCAGAAGAGTCTAACCCAATGTGGAAACTGTCATTTCACTAGACTTTCCAAGCACAGGATGATAGCCAAGCCTATGTGTGCTTGGTGAGAAGCTAAGATCTGACCACAGTGCAAAGAAAGGCTTCAGAACTTAGCTGGGTATCTGCCAGATGAGTTTTCTATGGGTAGGCACAGAAAGACAGGAACGCAGAAAGACTGAGCTAGGCAGACTCAATTTCTTGTGCATCACTTCCTAATTCAGGTCAAGAAATCTTTGTTTTTTTCAACTCCATATTTTGCTATTTGTGGGGAAGAGAAAATCTAAGGAACAGTTATTAAGGAGATAAAAAAATCCAACAAAAATGGACAATCTGTAATTAATTTGCTCTTCACAAAGAGATACATATTTTTTCACCCCCCAGAGATATATATTTTAGTGGATTTTTCGTTTATAACTCTGACTCTTAAGCTTTTAGTGAAACTACAGCAGTCTTTAAGTTCTTGAATTAGTTTTCTTTTAGCATTTTAGAAAACTGCACACCTAAAAACGTTGGATATTATCCCTATTCGTGCTCACTAATCAAACCCATGATTTCTAGTATCGAATTCAAAGATTAGTCTTGAAAATGTAACATCTTTGAGTACTTCACAATGAAATGCTAGAAGGCAATTTTTGTAAGAGCAATTTGAAGAGGTTACCAATTTAAATTCCTCTTTGCAAAAATAAATATAAAAATAAAATGAACAAACTGTTTCAAATACAAGTTTACCAATGCTGAAAATTGACCCAAATGAAAAAACACATTAGAAAGTGTTTCTATCAAAAAATGAGAAGAGTTAGAGTATATGATCTGCTTGCTGGGAGCATCCTTTTATTCCAGTCCACACTTCAGACATGTAAACTAGAGCTTTACCTTTTCTGCAGATAGTTGAAAACACAAGAATTTAGGTGTCACCAATGGAAAATTTAATACAGTTCTACTGATATAAAAAGTCATAGATTTATCATGGCAGATTTTGCTCCTAAAACTAAGGGACAGTTTAGTTTGTGACTGGTTTAAGGCTAGAAATGGACAAATCAGAAAGTTTTGGAAAGTGATGGAGACATAAGAGGATCTGTGATGCAGTTTCCATGCAGCTCAGTCTCATTGTCAAAGCATGTATCCTTGCAACAGGTAGGCTAAAAAATGTCATGAAATACTGAACTTCAAGTAAAGATTTGAAAGCAGATGCAGTATTGTTTTTCAAGGTTTATATTTGATTCAATCAACAGGAGATGGAAGCTTTTTATTGGAGGTGGAGGGAGTGTTTAAGCACACCCTAGTCTTTGACAGTAACAGGAAAACAGGCAATGAAGAAGGTAAATTACATGGGTTCCAACAGAAAAAATATAATAATAAGTGGTTTGATAGAATAGGAGAGAAAATGGAGAGTGGCTGGAAAGGTAATTGTGTTTGCTTTTGCACACTATTGTCCTCAGTTTAATCCCCAACATTGCATATGATCCCCTGAGTATGATCACTGAATAGTCAGTAGGGAGCCCTGACAACTGACAATAATACATTTGTTTAAGGTAGTAGAAGTTAAATTATTAAAAAAAGTAAAGGAAGGAAGGAAGGAAGGGAGGGAGGAAGGAAGGGAGGGAGGAAGAACAAAGAAAGAAGGACGAGAAAGGAAGGAAGAAAGAGAAAGAAAGAAAAAGAAGAAAGGAAGGAAATGAAAAAGAAGGAAAACAGTTTAGCAACAAAAATTGATGAAATTTATTTTATCTCATAATTAGGTCATTAGTCACTGTCAAACTTTTTTGTAAGCTCTTGCTGCTAGTTGACTATTCTGTTCTTTTGTTTCTGAATATTAGGTGGTTTCAGATACACATTGGCATCAAAGTTGGTATGTTCAGTTGGGATGACAGTATTCAAAAAATAAAAGGAGTTGTGTAATTGAGAATGCATCCCTGTGTTCCAGTAATTCCAAACATTATTGCTGATACTGCAATTTTTGTGGGGCATGTTTTTGGCTCTGGGCCTTCAGGAAGAAATCCAAGAAGGCAAGGCAGGGTGCGGGGAGGTGTCAGCATTCATTCCAAAAAATAGGCCTGGAAAAAATAAGCTGAAATACTGGCACACCTGGAGTTTTGGTCAAATTGTTGTCTAGGCAGAGTCATAGATCAGTGGTGAAGTAAGTCCATTGTCATAAAGGCACTTGTGGGTGGTGGGTGCAGCTGGCATGGTTTTGACAGGGCAGCATCTTTGCTCATTTCCTCCTGAGATTGCCAAAATTTTTTTATTGTTATTGTTTTTCTTTTCTTTCTTTCTTTCTTTCTTTCTTTCTTTTTTTTTTTTTTTTTTTTTTTGTACAAATCCGGGAGTGGGCTGAGGTTACTATTACACTCAGGAATTACTCCTGGTGGACTTTGGCATATAAGATGCCAAAAATCGATCCTGGGTGGCTACATGCACAGAAAGTGCCTTATTCACTGTATGATTTCTCCTGCCTAAAAACTCCATATATTTCTAGTGAAGATATAAACAATCACTTTGAAAAACTCTGGTTCCTTTAAAAGTATGCATATCAGGGATCTCAAACTCAATTTACCTGGGGGCCGCAAGAAGCAAAGTCGGGGTGAGGCAGGGCTGCATAAGGAATTTTGCTTACCGAATATTTGCAATAAAATATCACATTAGTAAAAAAAAAATGCAAAAAATCGCATTGAACATTTGCATACCCCGAATGGAACTGCTCAGGGTATGCAAATGTTTAATGTGATTTTTTTCTTACTAATGCGATTTTTATTGCGATTATTTGCTAAGCGAAAAATCACGAATACTGCGATATATGAAGGCCCAAAATGTACGGAGGGCTGCAAACGGCCCGCAGTCGGCGAGTTTGAGAACCCTGATGTATATATATACTTCTTTGACCCAAGATACTACTTCTGCATATTTATATATAGAGAAATAAAAATGTATTCATGTTATGGGGCTACTAATATTTATCAATTTAACTCTCATTTCTCCAACCCTTTCCTTTTTTCTTTGTAATTATCATTTTCTTTCTTTTTCTTTCTTTTTTGTTAGGGGGCTACTAATATTTATCAATTTAACTCTCATTTCTCCAACCCTTTCCTTTTTTCTTTGTAATTATCATTTTCTTTCTTTCTTTCTTTTTCTTTCTTTTTTTTTTGGGGGGGGGCACACTCGGCGGTGCTCAGGGGTTACTCCTGGCTATATGCTCAGAAATAGCTCCTGGCAGGCAAAGGGGCCAATGGGACACCGGGATTCGAACCAACCACCTTTGGTCCAGGATCGGCTGCTTGCAAGGCAAACGCCACTGTGCTGTCTCTCAAGGCCCGTATTTATCATTTTCTTAGCATCTAAATATTTTTGTTTTATTTTTTTAGGTCACTTTTGAGTTGCATTCCACAAAAAAGTGAAATCAGGCATTTTTATGGCATTTACTTTAGCTATTTCACAATAATGTGATGACCTGAATTTCCATCCATATTGTCATAAGAGCATCACTTTACAAGTTAAATGGAATGTCCTGTGAGTATAAAGACCACGTCCTCTTTTTCTATTAATTTGTTGATGTTTACTTAAGTTAATTGCATTTATTAGTTATTGCAAACTGTTCAAATGAACAGAGAAGTATATATTTTTTAATTTGCATTTTTAGTGCTTTCAACAAATACCCTAGAGTTGAACTGCTGTGTCACAGGGAATTTCTATTTAAACTTTTTGGTCATTTTTGTTTGGGGTCCACATTCAGCGATGCTCAGTGTTACTTCTGACTCTATTATGCTCAGGAATCACTCCTAGCATGCTTTGGGGACCATGGGGCTGAGAAGCATGATGGGGACCAAACTCAGGTTAGCCACTTGCAAAGCAAATATTGTACCTAATGTATTATCACACCAACACCAGTGTTTTAGTCTTATTATTTTTTTTAAAGAAATACCCTATTGTTTAAATATCATTTTTAAAAGAAGTCATACTTACTACCATCAGGGTAACACGGTTTTCTTCTCTTCAATCATCAACACTTGTTACAGTCTTCATGATACAAGCCATTTTTAAGGATTTTTCCATGTGATGTAATACATAATTGCAGTTTTGATTTATGTTTCTATGAACAAAAATGTAATGTTGAACATTTTTATGAGTATTTTTACCTTTGATAATAAATATGTATTTAAGAGACTGTTTTTCTGTAATTTTTAAACAAAAAGGAAATAGTTTAGATTTATATTTGAGATTGAAGTTACTTATTTAAATATCAGAGGATGGGAACACCTTTTAATATTGCTCAAATTACATTCCTCATAGTTTTAACCCAAACAGATTACCAAGTATATAAATCAAATGGATTACCTTAATGGGCAGTCCTAATAATGTGGGACATAAAAAAATAATAAGCAAACAGGCTATATTAAGTGAAATATGATAACATCAAAAGGGAAGTACATAATACTGCATACATTAAAACTCAATTTTCAATTATCTTAATGATAATTAGATAATATATTTATCAGCGTTCTAATTAAACCTGTCATTAATGTGACCCTATAATTTTAAAATTCACCTTGAAATCCAGAAACCCCGTATATTTATTTATGATTTATAATAATTTATTATATATTTTATGATATATTTATAATATAAGTTATTTTCATTGGTCAATTACAAAAATGTGTCTTATAATATTTAAATGTATAATATAAGTATTTCCATTAGCTGTTGACAGCTAATCTATGTCAGTTATTTTTCAAGTACTTGGTGAAAGTTATGTTCTAGTTATCAAAATGGGGAAATACTTGAATCTATCCATATCTAATTTGTATGTTAGAATAAGGTAAGTTTCATAAAAATAAATGAAACAGCAAAAATAGGCAGTAAAGTATGAGTAGGGAATATGATACAATTCCAGACAAAAGGTTAGGAGAAACTGCATTTAGCCCAAAGCATTTAAACAAAGACTGGGGAAAGATGTTTATGTGAATAATGATTAGAGTAGGGAAAATGACTTTCATCAAACAGAATCATCAAGTTTGAATTGTTTTGGGAAATTTCTAGAGAACAGTGAAGGTGGAAATCAGCAAGGGATTATTAGAATAAAAGCATATTAAGAATTCTGGAGAACTCTGATGATGTAGAACTGTGTAAACTAGTAGCAGATATTAAGGATATCAATCTGACTAACATCTTAACAGAATGGCACTGCCTTATGTTTAGAAGAGGCTGAAGGATATAGCAGGAAGCAGGTTCTGTCACATAGAATAATAAGCAAATATGAAACCTAGAGAGTAAATTCAAGTGAGAGAGCATAGTGGATAATGGTCTAAAGCAGGAAGGTAATGAGTAATAATGATATTCTGATAATACTTTTATGAAAAGACAATAGTATTTCATCATAACTGAGATGTGTAGTGTGCAAAGAAGAAGCCATGTAGGACATTAAGAATTTTGGTCTGGGAGCCGGGCGGTGGTGCTGGAGGTAAGGTGCCTGCTGCCTTGCCTGCACTAGCCTAGGACGGACCACGGTTCGATCCCCCGGTTCCCATATGGTCCCCCAAGCCAGGAGCGACTTCTGAGCGCATAGCCAGGGGTAACCCCTGAGCGTCACTGGGAGTGGCCCAAAAACCAAAAAAAAAAAAAAAGAATTTGGTCTGCAGGGGGCCGGAGAGATAACATGGAGGTGGGGAGTTTGCCTTGCATGTAGAAGGAAAGTAGAAGTTCATGTACCTATTGCCTTGTATGTAGAAGTTTAAATCCCAGCATCCCATATGGTCCCCTGAGCCTGCCAGGAGCAATTTTTCAGGGTGAGACAGGAGTAACCATTGAGCGCTGCTGAGTGTGACCTAAAACAAACAAACAAAACCTCAAACAAGGGCCAGAGAGATAGCATGGTGGTAGGCATTTGCCTTGTATACAGAAGGACGGTGGTTCGAATCTTGGCATCACATATGGTCCCCCTCAGCCTGCCAGGAGTGATTTCTGAGCTTAGAGCCAGGAATAAGCCCTGAGGGCTGCTGGATGTGACCCATAAGACAAAAAAAAAAAAAAAAAAAAAAAAAAAAAAAAAAAAAGACCCAAACAATTTTGGTCTGTAGATACGCATATATTAGGATATATACATTTTAGATATCTATTACTTAAAGAAATAAGATTTTTGAAACAAATGACTGATAAAAACAGGTATGTGGATTTGGACATGTGAAATTTTAATGGCTATTAGATACTTAATTAAAAGTAAGTGAAAATAACTATATCTAGAAAGGTTCCACATATACATATATATATATATAATTAGTAATTATCAGCATATCAAGGATTTAAAAAGCATTAGACATAGATTATATAACTGTGATAGAGAATACAACCAATTAAAAGAAAGAATGAATGTGTTTCAAAAGAATCCAAAAAAGGAATCAACATGGGGCTGGAGAGATAGCACGGCTGTGGGGCATTTGCCTTGCAAGCAGCAGATCCAGGATGAAAAGTGGGTCGAATCCCAGCACCCCATATGATTCCTGGTGCCTGCCAGGAGTGATTTCTGAGCATGAGCCAGGAGTAACCCCTGAGCGTGATTGAGTGTGACCCAAAAACAAAACAAAACAAAAGGAACCAACATATTCTCATATTCCAACCAAATATAAATATGACCTCATATCAATGCATACAGTATCCCCAAAGACATGTCATGAAATACTGATTATTATATGTCAAACTATTATAAAACACATTGTCTGTGTTTAGTGTATACATTAATTTACATATGTCAAATTTATTCATAAATCTGTTGTTTGACAAATTGGTTTAGATGGTTGACCTCTAGGCTTGATCTGAATAAACTTCATGTAAGATCACCAAGGCTTTTGTACTCATTGTCTGGGTATTTAATTTAGGGGCAGACATGGCTGACAGCTCAATCCACAATGTTTTCCAGCTTATGTTTACTCTCACAGTGAAAATTTAGCAAAGGAGAGTTTCAACTCTATGACATTGTTTGTAACTAGTATTAAGTGGTACAAGTTTAGTCAAGATCACAGAGATAGAAACTGAAACATTGTTTCTCAAAGATGTATGTCAAAATTTTATGACAATTCTTCACAAATTATTTGATCAGTGAAGAAAATACTTTAGCAAGTGGAAATTAGAAACCTTCCAGTGTTAAGTCATAGAAGAAGAGGGCCGAATTTAGGTTTTATATTAAAAAAATTAAGAAGTAAAATTAATCCCTTATAATTAGAAATGAGTGTGGAACATAAATGTGTTTAATTATTTATTGTGTAGCTATTAATGCACCCCATAGTTTGGAGAAACGATCAGTTACTATGAGTTTTAAGTGATATTTAAGTAACAGTGATCTCATTAATATTTTTATAAGATTTATTTTTTAAACTTCACTTCTTCCCTTGCTAATTCAACCTTGTTATTTTTTAGTGAATGTAGTCTACAGAAAACTATTTTTTTTAACAAGTCAAGAGCAGTACCATGACAACTAATGTATTATTCTCTAAAACGAAAAGCATAATGGTAATTTTTAAAAGAAAAACAAGTGCTTGGTACACTACATATATATTACAGAATAGGACTTAAATTCTGAAATTGAATATATAAAAGATTTGAATACATAAAATTGCAGCCTATTTTCTATTTAAAAACATAATTGCAAATGGCCTGAAGAGTAGCAAGAAGTTCACATAAAAGAACACTAAGACATTTTTTTATTCCATTAAGCGAAAGAGGGAAGAACTACTTTAAACAATATTTTTAAATGGAATATATTTTAGTGTATAATAATAAAGGAATCTTAAATGGAAGTTACTACAGAAAAAAGAAAAATCTTGCATTTGGAAATGTATATTTTTTTACATTTAAGATGAGTACAACAAACAATAGTGTGAAATAAATAATAGTATGAAATAAAATAAAGTACTGAAAGATGACTATTGTATAATAGTAATGAAAGGCAATTGCCATTCAATCACTTTCTAGTATTAAAATATATACATAGTCCTTCAATATGCATATCAATATCAATTAAAATAAAACATATAAATTAAACAGTGCAGACTATTTAAGAAATGCACAAGTACCTAAGGAAACAACTTGATATTTTGCCTATATTTTATCATTTTGAAATATAATATGCAAGTATCTGTATTAGGAAGATCTCGCCATCATATTATCAGAGCAAATTCCACACAGCTGACATGAAATAAAAAATTATTTTAAGATCCAAATTGTTAAGTGTGGAATAACAGTAATTCCCTATGCTTTTCACCTCACAGAAACATTTTGAACAACCATGCATACTAGAAAAAAATGTCATGAAAGCTAAGTAAACCAAGAATACAAGTATAGCATTGAAAGGGAACCCAGAATAGAGTGAGATTAAGAGAACTGAGAGAGTTTGAGGTTTCCTATGAGGGAGCAACAGTCCAGTTTGCAGCTCACATGAAAACCACATTGCAACAGACTATCCTGGATCCAGATTCCAGAATTATCTCTTCAACCGCAAGCTCAGTGCCTACCATAATATCAGGATGTCTACTATAGTTTCAAGCTCCAGATTGACTTCTGTGGACCCAGACACCATACCACACAGCACCTAGACAGACCACAGTCTCAGGTTCTGAGACTATTTCCTAGTAAACAGTACATTTTAATACACAGAATCCTAGATTATCCTCTGTGAACACAGGATCTAGTTTAACCTCATGGTTTCATATTCAGGGCTTATTCCCACTGACCCAGTCAGCACAGCCTCTGTGGACCTAAGCACCAAACCTGCCCATAGAGAGACAGGCACAAAGATAATTAAAAAAAACATAATATCTAGTAATTCCCTAAAGTTCCATTTTTCAGTCTCGCCACTGCAGATACAGCAACAGATATACCCCCAATCAAATACCAGGTTCCCTGGAGTCAGACTCACAGCCCATTATGACATAATCTAATCTTTACAGATTTGTAATAAGACTTCTGCATAGCTGAAAGCTATTCACCACTCAGATACAGATCACAGGCCTATAGGCCCAGTTTTTTGGACCCAAGCTTTATGATATTTGCAATTAACAGCCCTGAAAATTTCAGCACATCCACTGATACTATCAGCTTTTCTACTAAGAATCCCTGGACATTTTGATTGATATAAATTGTCTTACATAGAAAACAGTGTGTTTAAAACATGGAGATATATCTACATATTCGAATATACAAATATTATTAACAGTAAAAGGCCCATCAATATCCAAGGAAACACTGTAGGTAATCATAAAGGAATAAAAATAATTCCCTGTGGGCACCCCCCACTCTGAATGCTTTTCATGGGGACTCGACTTAGACTCCATGTGATCAGACAGCAAGCATCCAACCTGAACCCCAGATCCCAACTGTAGAACTGACACAGTTCCCTCCAACAGCACCAGGAATCAAACTCCCCCCAGGGAGTTTCTAATACTGCTCTTAACACCAAATTGCGTCAGTTGGTACGAGGAAACAGCAGCAACTTGATCTAAAAGCAGGTTGCCCTACCTCATCACATAACTGTAAGATGAAATCAGAAGACACTCCATCCTTTGATCTGTACAAAACCCAAGATCACTAATTACAGAAGACAGACTGCCAACCGCGACTGAGCAGAACTTTTCCTGGAACCAATCAGAAAAGATCTTTGCCTAGGCTTCGGCCTAGGATTTGTACAAAAACCAAGAAATCTAATTCCAGAGGTCTGACTTTGACAACCTAGACTGAGCAAAACTTGTGGAACCATAAGTAAAGTTTCTATCCTAGGCTTTGTCCTAGATCTGTGCAAAAACCAAGATCACTAATTACAGAAGACCAACTCTAAAAAGCGTGACAGAGCAGAACTTCTGGAACCATAAAGAAAGACTCTATCCTAGACTTTGTCCTAGGATCTGTGCAAATACCAAGATCTCTAATCTCTAATGCACTGATTTTGACAACTACAACTGAGCAGAACATTTCCTGACATCATAAAAAAGACCTTTGGGTTCGACAATGAGCATGTCTGGAGCCTCTCTTTATTCCCATGACATTATGCTTCAATGGTGGAGAAACCCTGTATCTCTTAAACCAAGTGAATTTTCTTTCTAATTTCCCTAAAACTTACTGTGCCTATGCAAAAACAAAACACACACACACACACACACACACACACACACACACACTAAGCCTTGCCACACCAGCCATTCTTTCTTTTTTCCCTTTTTTCTTTCTTCTTGTTGATTAGTTGTTGTTTATTGTTGCTGCTGCATTTTTTGTCATTGCTTGTTTTTGGTTTTTATGGTTTATTACCTTTCTTCTTTTAAATTGATATTGGCAGCTTCTAGATGGACTCCTCCCAGTTTTTTTTCTTTTTCTTCTTCTTTTTCTTTTTTTCCTAACAGAACTACAGAATTTGAATCATCTTGTTCTGTCTCATAAATTGTGTGTGAACGTGTGTGTGTGGGGGGGGGGTGGAGGAGTTGATGGTACCAGGAGCAAACTGTCACATGAACAAGTGAGTGGAAATAAAAATGATCAGACCTAAATATCAAACCCAAAGTCAATGACAACAGAATCAAGATACCCAACCTACAACAAGTTATATACAAAAGTTCCTGTTACACTAGAAGTCCAAGGATCAAAGGGAGGATGTATGGAATGCATGGTGAGAATAGGAGTGGAGGGAGGACAACAGTGGTGGGAATGGCCCTAATTCACTGTCACTGTGTACATTAAATATAACAGTGAAAGACTTGTAATTCACATTGGAAAAATTTGTTTTAAAAATTTGTAATTGATAATAAAGAAATGCACTTCAAAGACAAACTATCTGCTAGTGAGGCACTATCTTCTGTCAATACTTGCATTATTCTTCCTTGAATTAAAAAATTCTCAAAATTGATTAACTAACTTAATCTTATTGCTCAAGTGCTTTAGTTTTATTATTTATTTATTTATTTATTCATTTATATATTTATTTGTAGTGAGATAGAACTAAGGTTCTGGAGATAGCATTCAGGCTCAGGAAAGAATTCAGTAAACCCGTTGTTTTGTTTATTCACTGCAAAATCTGCTTAGAAAGCTGAAGGAAATAAATGAAATGCTGAAATTCAGACTTTTTGACCAAAAGCACATCAAAATCTAAACTAACACACATCAGGCTATTGAAAGCTATTGGGGTATCTATCACAATACAGATGTATTATTTGCGGTATAGGACGATAAGGAGGAATTATCACTACATCCAGTTATGCTCAATGCTTATTCCTGGCTCTGCGCTCAGTGATCACTCCTGGGTTCTCTGTTCTCAGGGCTCCATATGCAGTGTTGGTGATCATATATAGTATTTCAATATGCAATGCATAATCCTTCACCTATATTCTACTTCTCTAACCCTAGATATCTTTTGTGAAAGTAATAATAGGTCAAAGGTTTATTCTTAATGAGAATTGTGAAAGTCAAAAGCTCAAAATTATTCATAGATACATGTTAAGCACTTACAAGCTTTAAGAACACCTATCATTTACTTCTAAGACTCCAAGTGAGGATCAGTTAGTACTGGGTCAGGGATCCATCAACAATTGGTCACTTTTATAGGAGATATAGTACAATAAAAAACACTGTAATTGTTTCTATACAATATAAAAATATTCTGTGTAATGAAGTATACTGTAAAGGACACCAGAGAATCCAGCACGAAGTTGCACTTAGGTTATTCTTAAAAATCCAAAAGTAGATTAAAAAATATAGAGCCCAGTGATACGAGTATATAGTTTAAATGCAAGAGACCTGAGTTAGATCTCAGAAACACATTGCCCCCCTTAAACAACAGGAGCCTTCCTGCTCACAGACTAATCTGTGTCCATAACCTCAAATAAAGACTATGCGATGGCGAAAGCGGTAAGGAGGTAAAGTGCCCGCTTGGCCGTGCTAGGATTTGGTGTACCCCACACCAGGAGCAATTTCTGAGTACATAGCCTGGAGTGGAGTAACTCCACTGAGTGTGGCCCCAAAAATCAAAAAACAAAAAAACACATCAAATTCTGGTGAATGTTGGTGTCAACAATCTTTTCTTCGAAATAGTTCGATAGTCTGAGTGAGACTGTGATTTAAAAAAAAAGCAGGGGCCGCAGCAATAGCACAGCTGTAGGGCATTTGCCTTGCACGTGGCTGACCCAGGACACACCTGGGTTCAATCCCCAGCAGTGTCCCATATTCTTGGTTCCCAAGCTAGGAGCGATCTCTGAGCTCATTGCCAGGAGTAACCCCTGAGCGTCACCGGGTATGGTCCAAATCAAAATAAATAAATAAAAGAAAACAACAAAAGGCAGAAGTCAGGGAAGGAGAAGGTATTTACTGCATCCAACTTGCCCATATCTCAAAAGAGAAAGGCAAATTTCACATCTTTTTCTTTGTAAACCCACACCAGTGTTCTTGCGCTTTCACTGGCAGCTTAATAACTCCTTCTCTTAGCCCGTATCCTGAAAATTTCCTTAGTTCTTTTAGTAGGAACCTCCTCCAGAGGTCCGGATAAAAATGTGAGTTGCACCCTTCTGGGATTAGAAACAGAATGACAAAAATGCTGGTTGACTCAACCAACAGCAGTGATCCATTTATTCGCATCCACTCTCAAGATAATTGTCTACACTTTTAATTATTTTGGGGAGCAGTTCTGCCTCCTGACATATAGAAAATCATTTTTTGCTTTCTCTGGACACACTTCTTGCTTCCAAGTTTTGTCTAATGCTGCCAGGAATATTTATTGTTTGCACCTACTGAAATATGACTCCCCCTCTTTTAAGGATATTTTATAGCTTCATGGCCAAAAATTGGATCAATTAGAAGCTGGCATTCCAAGCTTGGCAGAAACTCTTTAAAATTAAAGCCTTACTCTTTCTGGGAAGCAATCAACCCAGAGGGAAAGAAAATACCAATAATAAAGAGCTTGATGTCTAAAACATAGGATAGTTTAGATTTTCTTTTATTTGGGGACAGTGGAAGAGATTTAGGTAGTGGGTATTAAGGTCTTAATCTTGTCTCTGTACTCAAAGATCAGTCTTGGTAGACCTCACCATATGTGGTGCTAGCTACAGAATCGGGAGCATGCAAGGCACAAGTCATAGCCTCATTCTCTCTCTCTCTCTCTCTCTCTCTCTCTCTCTCTCTCTCTCTCTCTCTCTCTCCCTGAGCTCTTCAACATTAACCAAGTGCAAGTCAGAATGAGGAAGACTATATTAGCCAAACAAGGTGGTATATGTGGACATAGGTAAATGATGTTCACACCAAGTATCTGAGTCCCAGGAACCAACATTAGCAAGCAGAAAATATTTCTATACTAAGTGGGCTTCAATCCCCCCCTCTTAATCAAAAGTTCACTTAATTCTCTTTCCTGTGGAATTCTCTTTTCCTCACACCACAGAGGCAATGTGTACATTATATATCTGGAGAAGGGATCAAGAATTGGAAGAATGGAGCTGGAATGATAGTACGGTGGGTAGGGTATTTGCCTTGCATGTGGCTGATCAGGGTTTGATCTTGGGTATTCTATAAGAACTCCTAAGCATCACCAGGAGTGATTCCTAATCTGAGTTAGAAATAAAAACTAAGCTGTGGCAGATAGACCCCCCAAAAAAACAAAAAAGAAAATAGAAATTTTTTGTCACTCAAACTAAAAGTGCCACCTATTCCCTTATACATACCACTGTGGAACATGTCTCTTCTGCAGTCTCTTAAGAGACAGGGAGATGGAGATTAGAGAGTGAAGAGTGAGGAAAGATCCTAGTCTCTCTCTAAATTTCAGCTAATTTTATTCCTTAGGAATTTGGATGCCCCATAAAATTTAAAGTAAGCATGTGTTTCTTTGTTTTTGAGTTATTATGGATGGTAGTACTACAAATGTTTAAGCATATAAACTCCTGGGTACCTTTATGCTATATCATATCAAAACACATCTTATAATAATATAGATGTGTTTGTTCTATGTATGTTTTCAACAAACAAGTTCCCAAAGTATAAAGCCTAAAAAAATAATCATCACTGGTTATAATCTACAATCATAAAATCAATAATTTGCTTCCTCTATTTCTTCAGTGGTTTAATTTTTAATATTTAAAATTTGGTTCTTCATTACATTATATTGGATTTTTCTTTTCATTTCAGATTTAAGGGAAATCAAATGACTTGCAAATGAGATACATTTTTGAAATGAACAGCAAATGTTCCTCAAAGCGACAATGTCAGTTCTCAAGCTAATAATAAAATGATAAAATATTTACAACCCAGTAGAAAATAATCCATTGTTTTACATGTGTGACTTTAATTTTTCACCCGAGTCTTCAATTTATGATTATCTTTAATCCATTAAGAACACATGTTGAAAGCATACTCAATGGAGAACTGAGAAGCAATTTAAAGAGATTAAAAAGAAACAAATCTGGGACCAGAGCTAATGCACAGCAGTAGGGTGTTTGCCTTTCACGTGGTCGACCCTGAATGGGCCCAGGTTCAATCTCCCCATCGTATTTGATCCCCTGAGCCTGCTAGGAGTAATTTCTGAGCAGACGTTAACTCCTGAGCACTGCAGGCTCCAAAACAAAAACAAAACAAAACAAACATAACAAGAAATGAACCTACAGCTCTAAATTTTAAGTAGGCTATAATCAAAATAGTAACAATTCAGAAATAATGATATTTTAAATAATGAAAATTTGTCAATATTTTTCTAATACCAAAAATAATTCATAAAGAGAACTAAAAAGCCTTTTATTAATTTAAAAAATATTACTGAGTTCTAGCCCCAGTCTGAGGATACAAAGGAATAAGATCTAATAACAATATTTATCTTCAATAGAAAGAGACAGATGTATAAATCAAGAAGTTAATTCTCTTTGAAATTTGTGACATTCACTTGTGATGGAAAGTGTTAGGCCACTTTGGTAATCTGGTTGCTTTTTCAAGGACCAGTGAAATATGATAAGGAATGTGTCAAAACTTTTCCATGGAAGTATTTAAGATACATCTACTGAAGAGTATTTAACTGATATTCAACTAATAAGGATCAAAGTCCAATTAGAATAGTTAAAACTTAGGTAACTTCTTCATAGTATTGGTATTGATATTGATTCCAGGGAATTAAGAGAAAACAATGTCTCTAAAGATGAAGAGACATCTTAGATATAAATTATATATTAATAGTTATGCCTACCTATGTAAATAATGTATGTGTATGAGAAGTCAGATCAGAGACTCACAAGATACCAACTATGAAGACTTTTTCTGTGCCACGTTAAAGAATTTCAACTTTATACTTAGTCAATGAGGAAACTCTGAACACTTTGAATATTTAGAGGAAAGTCACAATGAGGGAGACATTTTATTCCCAATAAGATCCAGTGATGTTTCAAAAAGTATTTTAAGTTACTTTTTATAGTTCAGTTGAAAGATGTATATTGCTGGTAATTACTGTTTTCCTTTTTTCAACAACTTTATTGAGCTATAATTGGCATATAAACAATGATAGTTTGAAGTAAAGCAGTAAAGCTCAATTTAATCTAATCAACTGTACTTGGTGTCTCCTGTGGGATCTAATGGCTGATTGAGAAGAAGAGTAAAGGATAATTTCTAAATTTATGTTCTGGAAAACCAAGTTGATAGTGCTATTTAGCTTCACATATATTTTATCACTCACTTTTCTCTACAAGACCTAAAAGAAAATAATCCAAACTTTAAAAAGATACATAATGGAGAAAATATATGAAAACTGAAAAAATGGATTTATCCTAGATACTAATGATGAAAAACAAGTCAAAATATACAGAGAATGTACAGAGACAATTTTATCATCATATTGTAACTGGGTTTTATTAAGTATAAGCATTAACTTTATATCTTGCAAAGAACTGTAATAATGATAGAGATGTTGAATTATGAAAAAAGGAAATATTAGTTATTAAAATCATATTAAACACATCAGATAAATTATATATGTACATATAACAATTATTGAATTGCAAGCAAATGTATTGCTATTGCTGATGAAAGCAACTATTATTTTCCTATGTAATTTGCACTTTTGTTGTCATGTCATTTTTCCAACTACAGTGCTTCATTCAACTATTTTCCAAAGACGTCAGGTAACCTTATTTTATGTCTAATAATTTTCCTAAGTTTCCATATATTTATAAGTCAAATAAAAGTATCTTGCTTCAGTTCTGAATTTTACATTTTACAAGAAACTAAAAAGATATAGATTATATTAGCGAACTGTGACAATTTCTTAGAGAAGAATTGGTAACTTGTGTTTACAGTAACATGAGATCTTAAATGAAAACATTGATTGTAAGAGATAATGATAAGGGAATATTAGAAGCATCAGTTATGCACTTGATAAATTCATTAGAAATTTAAAAATGGCTAAATTTCATCATTATTTTTAATCACAATGTCAGAATTAATCATATATTAGACATCATAATTTTTATGCCTTTTACATAGTTGCATTCATTATTTGACCAGATTGTGAAGAGAAAAAAAGACAGATTAGATGTGTACAACTCATGATTAACAAATAATTCATAATATGAAAATATCAAAAATAAACTTGTTCTCATTAAGTACTTGATGAAATATAAAATATTTAAATGATAAAAATGTTTCATTGCCTAATATGGTTAACTATGTAAAGTGATGCATTTGGGGCAAAGTAATACTAATGTTTCCAATGATTATTACTCAGGAGTCAATAAATTCCTAATCATTGCGACTTCAATTCTAATGGGATCATCTTAAGGAAGATTAACTAAAGATTAACTAAAGGCTCTTCTGAAATAATAAGTAATGTATTGATTGAACTGAAGGGGTATACATATTATTTGTGGGCCAGAAATAACTATAGTAAGGTCTTCCATTCCATTAGGTTCAAACTCTGTCACCACATAGGGTAACCTGCCAGGAGTGATCCTTAGCACAGAAACAGGAATAATCCCTGTGCACTTCTAGGTGACTAGGTGATATTAAAACAGGAAAAACAAAAACAGAAAACAACATTTTTTTTAAAGTTTACTATTTGTTTAACTGTTTGGGCTTGGTCAGATCTAACTCCACTGTTCAACTTTTCTGTCACTGAGTAGGACCTTGAGATAAATGGAGGTATTAATAGTATATCATTCATTCAAAAATTCCTCATTTTTTAAAAAGAGAATTGGAATTATTATGCTACATACCATCATTACCAAAGATGATATATGGAAAATAAAGGAAATTAGTGCCTCATCATCCCTTTTTTCTGAATTTGGAAAGATAAGTTGAATTATTTTTACAAAATAATATTCAGAATTTCCATTTCAGTTATATCCTGTATGTTTACTAAACATATTACATAAGCCAAACCTGTGATACTCTGACTCTGATATTCCTTTCCCACTATTTTTTATTTAATTTGGAGACCAAATTTTTATTCTAAACTAATTTCCATAGGAAGAGGGAATGCAAAGTAAAAACTGTTCATGCTGATGACAAGACATGACACTTATATGCTCTAAATAACAAGATTTGTAGACTCATGGGAATCAAAGCATTTGTGAGTTTAAAACAAGTATATCAAAATATAGCCATATACTGTCAAAATATTAGGACTAGCAGTACCACATGCTTCGAGATAGTATTGAATAGCAAAGATCCAACTGTTCCAACAAGAATATATAAATGTAATGATTGTACTTAGTTGCTTTAAAGATGATTTTTTGAATGAGTAACGAACTATTTTTGATCTTTTTAAAATTTTTAAATTTTTGATTAGAACTATTTTTGGTTGATCTCTTTTTAAGTCTTTTATCCTCTAAGCAATACTCAAGGGGAACAGGGCAATGTCTGTGCAAGTCACCAAGCTACTTGGTAAATCCGTGCTGGAGCCAGAAGGTACACTATTGATCTGACACAGCAGTACTGAGGATCCCAACAGGTTTACCCAAATGTATCTTAGGAGTCTTCATGGTATACCAGGAAATGTTTCAGGGAAAATGTATCAGGGAAACCTTCCCTGATGCTTACAAAACTCAAATCCTTTCACACATCCTTACCCCAAACTATCTCCCTGGTCAGTTTTGATTCACTTTCAGAGAAACTTTGTATTGAGCAAAATAATTTCCAATAAACAAAATATTTCATTGTTCATTTTGATTCTTTAGAGCAAAAATATGTACATTTGTGCAATATATACTCATGATATATATGAAGGAGAATAGAAAAATGTCTTTTTTAGACTAATTAAACTATTGAAGAATTTATATAAGAAGGGATATGTGAATAATCATTTCCTAAGAGGTTTTCACATTTATGAGGCACAAGAAGTATCTCTTTCTATTTTGTTGTTGTACCTCTAGGCATTTCTTTATTTTTTAATTTGAAATTTTTCCTTTTAATCAGCTTGCTATTAAAAGGGTGTAAAATCACCCAACACAGTGTATTTTCAACCCTAGATGAATGAATCTAAATCAGGGTTGCACATGAAATAATCCAAACCAGGCTGAGGGTGAAAAATGTATAGACTTGTAATTTTCTACCTCATATGGAGAGCCAGCTGCCTGTTGATTTTTATTGAGTACAGAGACCACTCCCAGTTGGGGGGGGGTGAGAACAGGATAAGAGCAGATATGTAAACTCACCTAGGTTTACATATACTGCAATCTTTGTTTTGGGTAAAACAATGTATAATCTAGCAGTAGAGATAAAATACTCCTGAAGCTGGTTATACAAGAACTAAAACAAAGTGTTTCTCTCCTGCCTATCTGGTTAGAAGAAGGATATAGAAATCTTTACAAATGTAAGAGGTACTCCACATACAGTAGGACAGAACAGCATGCAATCTCCTTTCTGGATAAATAGTTTAAACCTAACAGCACCCCTGAGATAATAATTGGACACTGGATAAATACATCAAGACCTACTTGGGCAACAGAAAACTTGATCAACATATTGACATTGTTTATTATTTATCAAGTCACTGTTCTACAATATTAAGTGCTAAGCTTAAGTTTCAGTTAGAATATACAAAAATATCAAGATACCTGTATACAGAAACAATAAATAGTAGTGATAACACCCCTGTTAGGGCATTTGCCTTGCAAGAAGCCTATGTGGGTTCGATTCCTGGCATTCCATATGATCAGTCTTCCTAGTCGGCTAGGAATGATTTCTGAGTGCAGATCCAGTAGTAACTCCTGAGTACCACTGGATGTGCCCAAAACTAAACAAATAGGAAAAATAAAACACTAAATATTACTCTAAAGGCTATTCATACTATGTGATAGAAGGTCTCTTTTTCCCAGTCTCTTCAAAGAACTCCTTCGCTGTTGTGAATATTGGCCAAAGTTCTCAGACAAGCTCCTCAAACTTGCACAGTCCTTCAGATCTTGATTCTCTCTCGTACTTATTTCCGTTCAGTCTTTGAAACTTGTGAGAATGCAGCAGCCTGTCCCTACCTCACTGCCTCCGCATTTGCTGTGAACACCACAAATATCCCTCATCTCTAATATGCCATATTATCTCCTTTTTTATTCCAAGCTCTCCAAGGACATGTCCTTAGATATTCCTTAAGCAACTCTCAAGAAATACTTATTTTAAGCATAATACTTAAAATCATGTAATATACTATGTGGTTTTTATATGTATTCATTCTACATCTCTCTTTCCCCCACTAGAGTGATAATTTTGTTTGTTTATTCACTACTCTCATACTCTCATCTCTGAACCTAGCCAGTTCCCAATATATTCTTGGTGCCTACTAAACTATTGTTGAGTGACTGAAAATTATCATGTTGAATTATATTTACTCATTTTCTAGCTTCTTGAGAAACACTCTGGAGTGAAATATATATAGAGATTCAACTTATTAACAACTTAGCAATAGATCAAATAGTAATAGAATATACTATGAACTAATAGAAAATCATAGAAGATATTTAAAATTATTAAAGAGAAAAAGTGCCCCAAGGAATGAATCAAAAACAGAGTCCAGGTGGAATAAAAACAAGTCAAAGTGTGTTTCTAGTTACTGGCAGAGTAAAACAGGCAAGTTTAGTAGTACAAAAAATAAAAAGGGAGTACACAACATAAATTAGAGTTTAGAAGAAAACTAATTTTAATAACAGCAACAAAAATGCAGAAAAATTAATTTCTGCCACTGCCTAAGGAAAAGATTTGGCAAAGGGCTAAAGCAAAGTAAAAAATATAAATTTTAGGACCAGTAAGAGTACATACATTTTCAAATCTTGGAAATGCAGGTGTGATGTGAATTTGTACAAAATATAATTTTTTCTGTTCCTTCCAATCTATTGTTAAATAGAAAGTAAATCTAACACTTTGCAAGCCTGTTGTAAGAGTAAATGAGATAACACATAACAATATTTTAGGTTGAGGACAGCATATAGTTTTTTTATTTTCACCTAAAATTAGCATCAGAAACTCTGTTGATGAACATAGTAATAGAATAATACATTACTTTCTGAAAAATCAAAATCACTTTCTATGTACACCTCCTGTTTATGCATTTGAATTGCCTGATGGTAAAAAAGCAGCTGATCCTGGCATTGTTTTAGAGATTTGGAACCAACCTTTACTGAATTTTCTGTCATTGTACCCAGTCAAGACATATTAAAGATAAGTAGTGTTAGTTATTGAAATACCAAGTAAGTAACTCTGAGAAAACACCAAACAACTTATAACTACATTTTTATTTCAAAGCCTAAGACTGACTAGTCCCACATCATTTTGAAAGGCAAAAAAAAAAAAAATTCACAATACCTGTATTGAACATTACCCATCACTCCCCTTTTCTTATTGGAGTCATCACTGTACCACTGTTACCATGGAGACCAATTCTTATATGGATTAGTACCCAACCCCTTACTATGGTATAGGTTACTCTTTGAAGAACCTTGCACATATTTATATTTTATACCTTAACTATAATTTTAACTCTTATTTTAGAAATGAGAAACCTAAGGTATAGTGAGATTAAAGCAGTTTTTGCAAGATTACAAAACTAATCATGTTTGGAGATCATGGAACCAGGATTACTTTTGAGATGTGTTATAATATATAATCCTTTTCTTTTGTTGCCTTTAAGAATGACAAAAATATTATTTTATACTACAAAGAAAATTTCAGTCTTATTTTTTTAATTTATCAAAGTTCTGAGTGCATATGTCTTTAAGTTATTTGAATCTTGAAATTCTGACAGTATTAATTTTTAAAATTCACATTTTAAATGTAACCTTTAAGAAATCTTCTAGAAATCATTATCATTATTGGTTTATTTCCTACATTGCAACATAACATATAAAAGCTATGTAATAATTATATTCTGAAGACCCCATTTGATCTTTATGAGTCATATTTTATTTTTAAAGAAAATAATTTTATTTAGGATAATATAGAGAGTGAGAGAGGGGCAGACAGAGAAAGAGAAAGACAAATAGATATTTAAGAGGAATGTGGACTTCAAGAAAGGGCCAAATTACACATTTCAGGTTGAAACAGAAGCAAGACTCAGGACAGGGCATTTCAGTTCCAAATACAAACATATATGCTTTGAATACTAACTTGATGAGGGCCGAAGTGGTGGCGCAAGCAGTGTGGTGTTTGCCTTGTACACACTCACCTAGGATGGACCATAGTTCGATCCCTCAGCATTCCACATGGTCCCACAAGCCAGGAGCGATTTCTGAGTACATAGCCATGTATAAGCCCCTGAGCATCACTGGGTGTGGTCCCTCCAAAAAAAATAAAACCCACTAAATTGATGAGAATGATAACAATGCTAGAGATATGTGGCTCAGAGGTAATATGGTAGGTAAACTGATTGCCTTGCATTTAATACTGACATATTTTCCCCGCCTCCAAAGTGAGTCCAATACAAATGCATACATTTTAAAGAAAAATGCATTTTTACCTTGTCAATTATACATCTTTTCAAAAAAGTTGTTATTTGTTTGGTTTAATTGATCCTTGAAAATAACGACAACAGAATAGATATCCAATGTACAACAAGCTGTAAAGTGGAGACCAGTTACACTAGTATTCTGGGCATTAAAGGAGGGCATATGTGATGCATGCTGGGAACAGGGGTGGAGGGAGGACAACACTGGTGGTGGGAATGCCCCTCGTTCATTGTCACTATGTACCTTAATTATTACTGTAAAAGATTTGTAATGCACTTTGGTCACAATAAAAATTTATTTAAAAAATAAAGGGGCCCGGGAAATAGCATGGAGGTAAGGCGTTTACCTTTCATGCAAAAGGTCATCGGTTCGAATCCCGGTGGCCCATATGGTCCCCCGTGCCTGCCAGGAGCAATTTCTGAGCATGGAGCCAGGAGTAACCCCTGAGCACTGCCGGGTGTGACCCAAAAACCAAAATAAATAAATAAATAATAAATAAATAAAAATAAATAAAGTTACTATGCTACTGAAAAAAATGGTTTTGTGAAGAAAAAAAAATGACTCGTGAGAAAGTATCAAGAAGCAAAATAAAGTACTTTAAGTACCCCTAAGTTACTCACTCATTCAGAAAATGGTTATATTTCAGTAGCTGCCAACAAGTCATTGGCTAAAAGCTAACTTGATGCTTTAAACAAAAGCTAACTTGATGTTCTAAAATGAAGTCCATTTTCTATATATTATCTCTAAATAAAACTAGGCATAGAAATAAGATATTGCTTATTTCAAAAGTTATTCAAAACTTGAATCTTGATTTCATTAAAATAAAATTTATATGATAAAATCTGAGCTAAATGTGTAATTTAAGTAGCAAGAGTTACTCTAAAGTTGTATAATTCCTTTAACCAAGCAGGACATCTTGCTTCTTGAATTTCATCACACTTCCTGACTCTAATTATAAATAATTTATTCCCGACACCACATTTAACTCATCACATACATTCAGTAGAACAATATGTGATAAGTGATCAAATAGCAATGGTTACTTGGTTGACATTTTAGAGGCAACATTTTCCTATTTTTAAATGTTTCATAATATTTTTTCATAATGCATTTATGGCATAAGTAAAATTATTGGTAAACACAGATATACTATTTTTAATTTTAATTTGAAGTAATATGATTTAGAAACATCATTTATAATGATAATTCAGAGCTCGATATATCCACTACACAACTTCCCTTAATATTTGAATTTTTTTTATACAGTATAATGTCTTGTCTCAACATTACCTATGCTCTAGCATCATTAACCAAAGCTTTAACTTTTTTTATAATTTTTTTTTTTTGGTTTTTGGGTCACACCCGGCATCGCTCAGGGGTTACTCCTGGCTCCATGCTCAGAAATTGCTCCTGGCAGGCACGGGGGACCATATGGGGCACCGGGATTCGAACCAATGACCTTTTGCATGAAAGGCAAACACCTTACCTCCATGCTATCTCCCGGGCCCTTTTTTTTATAATTTTTGCTAACAATTTCTCTTTTCAATTCAGTATCCGTTTAAATGGGTTCAGAGAACCCACATTTGTGTTTCATTATCCTGTCTCCTTCGCCATCTCCAAATCCATAATAATAGTTTCTCAGGTCCGTTTTGCTTTTCAAAGCCTTCACAGATAGAATACTGGGTTAGATAGAAAATATCTCAGGTTAGGATTGTCTGATGTTTTCTTCTGCTGAAACTATATTATAGATGCTTTGAGAAAAAAATGAACCTTATTTCTCTACTATATCATACTGCTGTATGGGAAGATAACCTAGTCATTTGATGAATATATTAATAGGCTCTTTAAAGTTACCACATTTACTTTAACTAATTACTATAATATAGTCACAAAAATCACAATTTACATTCAAGGAAAGAGGCATTAAATTACAATCCTAAAATAGAGAATACATTTGTAAAACTCAGAATTCTTCTAATATTTGACCCTCCTTCCACATCTAGTTAATAATTTATTTCTATCAGTGTGAGCTCAAGTATTTTTAAATTGACTATGAGTATTTTAGCTAGTAGTTTGTTTACATTGTTTTGCTTTTGACTAATGGAATCTTCCATATTAAATTTTGATTCATTTATTGCTTTTATTTCCTTTGAATATTTTTATTATCTTCTGGTATTAGCAAAATAATGTTCTAGGGTTATCTTATATTTTCCTTTCCCCAACTTAAGAACTGACCTTTTGTATATGAGTATGGAATCCTTGGACTCAGTAAGGAATTTTTTAAAAATTAAATCATCCTGAGATACTGATGTTTCTGAAAACAAAAGATATGCATGGACTCTGATATATAGGAAAAGGTGAAGAAATGAATATCAAATAATTGAGATCATTATTCTCTGAGTAGAGAAATGGAAGTGGAGAGAATATGGAATGATTCTAAGTTTTATATTTTCAAGTTTGATTTTATATTTGAGTTTTGCATTTGAGTTTCTTGACATTATAAAATAATAAATGTATGTATTTTGTAATAAAATATTTTTTGATCAGAAAGGTATAATATGACAAATTATTGTATACATGTGTGACCCAAAATTGATCCCCAGCTCTTCATATGTTCCCCTGCATATGGCACCATTAGGAATGATCCCTGAATATCGCCAGGTATGGTAGCACAACTTCAATATATTGTCATGCCTTCTAGGGAAAATATTCTCATAGAACAATGACTGGTATCCATAAAGGAAGTTTCTTATTAGGTAAAGAATAGATCATTTTCTAATATTCATTTTAGAAGAACAAAACTCAACAAACCACTTTATTCCTTTTTTATTAATAGTTTAAAAGCATACCTCAATTTAATGTAATTGAGAAAACTAGTTCTGTACTCTAATGAGTGCCTTGTATAGCATAATATTGCTGAAAATGTTGAACAATGTTATGTGTAAGTCTACTGCTTTCTGTCAGAAAAAATAATAAGGTGCAGGGAATAAAATGCTGTGTGATTCGTTGGTCACTGGGAGGTTTCAACAGCACTAAAACCATTAGAACATTACAAGGTATGCCAATGCAGCAAGAGCCTCAGGTGTAGTGTCTGCCCTGGCCATATGTTTTCTCTCACCATAAACAAAGTGTTCATCAAAGCAGTTGACAGGACTCACTAATCAAATTACATTGATGCGTTTTGAAATTTGATGGACACCTTGAAAAGAGCCTTGAGCCCATTCAGTGACTGTCTCTGAAATTCCTTTCTTTTGGGTTGATGATGGACAGTATTTGTCCCCAAGCACACAGGTGGTGAACAGAAAGTAGCTGAATTTTACCCCCTCATCTGCTCAGTCAACCTTTTGTGTCCATTTTGATGGACAGAGTCAGATTTAAGCACACAGCATGAATGCAGGCAAGAGATATGCATTAGTCATAGATCATGGAAAGAGCTGAATAAAATATTAACAACCAAGTGCCTGAGAATTCAAGATCTGGGGGAAGTGATGAGTAAAAAAATCTCAGAGCTCATACTCAGATTTAGAGAAATACATTCAATACACATGTATATATATATATATATATATATATATATGTGTGTATATTTGTGTGTATAGCTTGAACTCATAGTGAAATAGAAAGCTGTAGTTTCTCCTTCCAGCTGCTGCTATAAGTAGTTCCATCTTTGAACACCCTTTCCTAAGTTTTTAAGCTTTCCTGTAATTCCCCCAAATTGTAGCATTCTGCTTGAGTTTAGACTCATAGGGATTAAGATAATAAGTGAATGACCAAACAGAAAAGACTCAGACCAACCAGAGAACTCTGTAGGGTCCTTGTATGTTTTGTAACATCCTTATCAATGAATGAAGTATTTTTTTGATATTGGTGTGTTATTTATGCATCCTGGTTACAAAATGGTTTGTTCCTGGTTTTCAGTCACACAATGTGCACCTTTCTTCACCAACACATCTTTTCTGACACCATTATCCTTATTTTACCCACTACCACTTGTCTCTAGGGCAGGCATTTTGTTTCTCTCTTTATGACACTGTAGTTTGCACTATAGTTAATGAATGGGGTGCCACATATGTTACTTTGTCCCCTTTCAGCACAAGATTGTTGTACAGAGTGACCAGTTCAAACTATTATTATCATAGCAGATCCTTCTCTTCTTTAAGTGCACTCACGACTCTTTGTGGCAATTTTTCTACCATGGACAAGTCCTGTGAGCCTCATATCTATTACCTGTGGATATTATTATTATATTATCTCTTGTTTTTATTATATCCCACAAGTGATTGAGAATATTCTATATCTATCTTATACCCTCTAACTCATTTCACTTACCATAATAATCTGGAAATTATTACTATCAATTCATGTAAGCAAATACCATGACTGCTTTTTTCCTAATGGCTGCACTGTATTCCACTGAGTAGATACCACTGTTCTATACCATTGTATACCACTATTGCTTTAGTTACTCATCTTTTATCAGGACTTGGGTTGTTTTCAGATTCTGACTATTGTAAATAGTACTGTGATGAACATAGGATTGAAAAGATCATTTTTATATTGTTGTTTTGTGTCCTTCTGATATATCCTTTGGGTGGTAGTGCTAGATCATATGGGAGCTCAATTATTAGTTTTTTGCGGAGATCTATATTGTTTTCCAAAAAAAGCTGAACTAGTTGGCATTCTAACCAGAAGTGAACGAGAGGCCCTTTCTCCCTCTATCCACACAGCACTACTTGTTTCTTTTGTTTTCTCTCTCTGTATCCACACCAGCATTATTTGTACCTGTTCTTTGGATGTGTACTAGTTTCTGTAGGGTGAGATAATACATATTGCTGTTTTGATTTGCACCTCTCGGATTGTCATGTAAAACATATTTTCATGTGCCTTTTGGCCATATGTATTTCTTTTTTGAGGGAATGACTGTCTTCTCCTCATTTTTGATGAGGTTATATGTTTTTTCTAGTTTAATTCTGACAATATCTTATATATATTAGATATTAACCATTTTCTGATGGTTATTGGGTGAATTGTTCTCCCATTCCGTAGGTTGCCTTTGTATCCTAATCTCTGTTGAAGTGAAGAAGCTTCTCAGCTTAATGTAGTCCTATTTGTTTAACTTTGTTTCCACTTACTTGGAGAGTGGAGTTTCCTTTCTGAAAATGACTTTAGTATCAATGTCATGGAGTGTTTTGCCTACATTTTCCTCTATCTAATTTAAGTTTCAGGTTTTCATCCATTTTATGCATGGTGTTAAAGAATCTTAGTTTACTTTTTTTTGCATGTATTTGTTCATGTTGATGTTCAATTATCTGAACATCATCTGTTGAAAAGGTGTGTTATTTGAATATTTTTATTTACTATTACTTTCTGGAGAGTAGGGCTGCATTCAGTAGTATTAGGAGCTACTCCAGCTTACAACATGGCATTCATTCCCCAGCAGTGGCAGTGTTTTTGGAACTCTGCTATGTCTAGCAAGGCATGAGTTTTAACCCAGTATTTCTCCATGATGCATAATTTTTATAAAATGAAAAATTTCCAATCAGTAATGAAGGTATTTTAATCCAGGGTCACTTTTCATAGAAAGATAGGAAACATGATAGGCTACAATTGGTCACAATCTCTTACCATCCTTTTTACCTTATAAGCATTCTGGAATATGACCAACACTTCTTGTGAAAAATAAACTCCATTACCCTTCCCTTTGAAAGGGAGTATACTGTTCAAAAGCCTGTTATCAATAGAAGGTGAAAAGAAGGGTCTGGGGGCCTATTCTCAGCATTCTCTCAAGGGAACTGGGAAGTTCATCCTGGCTCTGTGAGGTTCAAGTTATTGTTTTGACAATAATCACGTGTTTATCTGCTGACCAAGTTGTATTTATTCTAGCATCTTAAAGCCAGCTGCAGCAGCAATATTACCTAATGATCCTGACCTCACCATTAAAATAGGAGACTAAAACAATAATTCCTAACCAGAAAACCACAAGGTAGCAAAATTAATATTATTTAACTCTTTAAACCTTATTTAGGATATTTGTTACAGGGATACCTTAACACTGAAAATATTTGTAATATCAATATAATGTTGAACAAAGAAGTGAAAAAATACTTTTGTTCCATACAATCTTAAGATTCATTGATATTTAAAACTATGTTAATGAATTTGACACAACTAATAGATAAGCTCTGTAGAATCTAAATTAGTTTAAGTCTATTCTGTTACTTTACTTGTATTCATTTATTTTATTTTGAGCTTATAAATCAGTATTTATCACATCAATGAATACTTACACTTAACTTCTAAATAGATTCCTCATATATTCTGTATTTTTATCACCATCAAAAAAACCCATAGATTCTATAGAAACTCAGCATCTACTTATTAACTTATTCATTATTTTTCCATGTATTATTTGCCCTGTTCCTATAAGATGACTCTAGATAACTAATTTTTTTAAAAAAGGTGTGTCCTTTTGCTTACATATGTGTTTGTTTTTTTATTACTGCACAATATAAAGTTCATAAGAAACTTAATTTTGGGGCCCGGGAGATAGCATGGAGGTAAGGCGTTTGCCTTTCATGCAAAAGGTCATCGGTTCAAATCCCGGTGCCCCATATGGTCCCCCGTGCCTGCCAGGAGCAATTTCTGAGCATGGAGCCAGGAGTAACCCCTGAGCACTGCCGGGTGTGACCCCCCCCAAAAAATAAAAACAAAAAAAAACAAAAAAAGAAACTTAATTTTTTTCTGCCCCAATATTACCTCAATGAATATTGAGGGAAATAATAAACCAAGACTATGATCAAAGATGTCTCAACAGCCTCTCATTAATTTCAAAAACATCAGTGTTCCAATGATAACCTTGTTGAACTCTTATAACTGAGTTCCTACCTACTTCTCCAACCTCAGTGAGCAAATATGAGATCTTTGTGTCTTTGTGTGTGTTCTTTCTTCACTTCTCAACACTGCATATTTTTCTGAGATTTAGAGATTTGTAAAATTGATTGTACAGAGAGATAATTCCAAGGAGTATGCCATTCCATTCATTTCAGCTCTCTGAGTTCTACCCTTAGCAATATTTCACCAAATAGTTAGTAGTAAACCTTAATTAGATCTCTGTTGAATGTGAGATATAAAGGTGCAAGCAAGGGGAATAAAAACCAGCCACCAATGACAATGAACCCTTGAATTTGAAATATGAACTGAGGCTACCAAGCATCAATGGGAAGAAAGTTGGAAAAGGAAGAAGAGGAAGAGGCTGAGAGGCCATGGCAGTAAGAAGTGTGAGTTAGGGTCTTTGGCACTTTGGTGGTGTTGGAACTGTAGTAATTTGTACACCAAAAGAATAAATATTAATATTATAACCATATTACCTCAATAAATAAAAATATAAATACTTAAAAAATTAAATACAAATACCCATATCTTTAAAGATATCAAAATTCAAACCTTTTTCTTTTCACTTACTCTAAGGTTTTCAGGCTTTTCAACTTAATGTTTTCCTAAGTAAAATAAACTGATGTGAGTTATGCATATATCTACATACTTTTCAATGTAATTTTAAAAGTATTAAATAAGTTTATTTATATGTGAAATTAACAAATGTCTTTTAATTTGTCTACTAGCTTTTAAAATTTCTACTTACTAGCAAACAGTATCAAATAAGATAAAACCGTTGGCCAATGGATTATAAAACTTCAATTATCAAGCATTTTTAAGAGTTGGGAAGGAACAAGGTGTGACCCAGAGGTTACATAGGACAGTGATGGTGGGTATAGCTCAATTTGCTGGTGTTGGTATTTAATAACTTTGTGCAGAAAATTCATAAATGTTAAAATTATTATGACCATGTTACCTAAACTATATTGGGGTTTGGGGCCACACCAGGTGACACTCAGGGAGTACTCCTGGATATGTGCTCAGAAATCGCTCTTGACTTAGGAGACCATATGGGACAACGGGGATAGAATTGAGGTCTGTTCTGCATCAGCCACGTGCAAGACAAAACCCTACAGTTGTGCTATCACTCCAATCTCAACTATATGTTTTTTAAAATCCCATATAACATCCCTTTCCAAATTCTAGGCTTATTGTATAATAGTTCTTAAAAATTTCTTTTTAAATTAAGGAAATGCCATACAATCATTTTTAAACCAATATATTAAATGTAAGTTGAATATTAAAATTTTAATTTCCTACTATCAACAAAATAGAGGAATTATGGATCTTTCTTGGTTTTCTATTTTTTTATTTTCTGTCCTCTTTTAATTTATTTTTGAGATTTCCACTAGCTATAAGCCCAGCAAATCTTAAACTTGTAGTCTAAATAAAGTACTACATGTCAGATTGTTTTTTCCCTCCAGACCCTTATTCTGATTCTTAAAAACAATAGAATGCTGTATTCAACCATAATATCAATGCAGAAAATTATAAAATTATAAAATAAATCTGTAAAAGAAAGCATGAGGAAAAAAGAGACTACTAGTCTAGAAAGCTTGCAAGATATTTTCCCTGTATATGAAGAATTTCACAGGATACATATGCACTTTTTATCTCCTAGATCACATTAGAATAATGACATGATCACATAAGGTCAAGTATAATAGTGCTACAAATAATGCCTTTATAAATAAAATTGACTTGGGAAAATTTTAAACAAGTGGTAAAATATTTCAGTGCTATTGGTTTTCTTATTTTTTTACTTTACCTCCTTATTTCCATCCCATGCTTTCACATTTTTATAAAGTAATTAAAGCTAAAGTAAAATCTAAATATAAAGTAAAAATCCAAAATAATTAGGAAACATTATAATTGTTTATAAAACTAAACCAAATTTAAAGCAGTTTTAGTTGCTAAAACTCTATTTCATCTAAAGTTACTGATTTAATAATTATATTGGTTCACTTACGTTATAAAATATTCTCCAATTGCAATCACCACACAATTCAAATTCAGGAGTAACCCCAATTGCCCTGTGAAAATACAGAAGAAAATAGACATCCAGACCTACTGGGATAGAATAATTCCTTATATATGGATTATTATTCTTGCTAGCAGAAAGAGCCTGACATGCTAATAAATTTGTCATTTGCCCAAGAACTCCTACCAATTAACTGTACTCCTTTATCACAACTCTGTGCCTGTTTCTGACATTAGCAACAAAAGAAAATCTCAGATACTCAAAATTACAAGTAGTTACTCCCTGGTCCTAGATTTCAGGAAAGTAAATTTAGAGGTTCTCTGGCTTAATCTGTGTATTGTAAGGATAAGTATTTGGGTAGAGGTACTAAAACTATGGCCCGTGGACCACATCAAGCCTGCCAATGCACTGGGTATTTTTGCTGCTTCTGCCTAACCTGCATAGTCTCCAACTCATCCCAAGCTGAAGTGCAAATGTGTGGGATGTATGTCACACTCTGCAACTCTCCTCCTTCTCTTTGTCTCTGGACTCCTACTTGCAGTCTCGGGCAATGGTCCTCAAACTATAGGTTGCCAAAAGCAGACTCATAGATCCCATTGACATATTGGTAAATGTGTTGATTTAATTTTACTTGTTCTTCATTTTAAATATTGTATTTGTTACCATTTTTTTACTTCAAACTGCAATATGTGTAGTGTAAATAGGAATTTGTTTTTAGTTTTTTTTAAACTATAATCCATCTCTCCAACAGTCGGAGGGACAGACTATTTAAAAAGTTTGAGAGCCCCTGGTTTAGTTTGGTCATTCTGAGTCAATACAAGTCTCTGTATCCTCAATGACTAATGAGTTTTCATGTTTTATAGAATTTTTTATTTTGGGAGGGTATTGGGGACAACACCTGATGGTATTCTGAAATCACTCCTTGCAGGCTCTGGGCACCATATGTGATACCAAGGATTAAACTTAGGTCTGTACTGGGTCAGCCACGTGAAAGGCAAATGCCCTATCCACTGTGCTATTGCTCCAGCCCAAGTTTGATTGAATTTACTTTGTTTGCATTTTATTATCTGTAAAGATTTTTGGTCAGTAATAAGGATCATAATATCTTTTTTTTTTTTTTTTGTGGTTTTTAGGTCACACCCGGCAGTGCTCAGGGGTTACTTCTGGCTCCATGCTCAGAAATCGCTCCTGGCAGGCACGGGGGACCATATGGGGCACCGGGATTCGAACCGGTGACCTTTTGCATGAAAGGCAAACGCCTTACCTCCATGCTATCTCCCGGGCCCTGGATCATAATATCTTTATGTAACACCCACTTTTGCTTTTCTAGAAATCTCATGGCTCATAAATGCCTACTTAAGAGCTCAATCAAATATTAATATTCCAGGAAGCCTTCCAAAATTTCTATATTAGCCGTTTTCTGTACTTCTCAGTGTTAGTCGGTACTATAAGCTGCCTATTACAATGAGAAAAACATAAAATCTCAGTGGGTTTACACAAAGAGATAATTCTCAGTCATGGATGTTCAAAAGCAAGAGTAGGCATCTCTCCTGTTGAATCCCCATTGGGAACTATGACTCCTTATTCACTGCAGAAACCATACTGATTTTTATTACATAGGACTTTGAAGTGACAGGACTTATTTCCCCACTCAGTCTAATTATTATTTTTTTGGTGTGTGGGGGGCTAGCCTCATTTCATATTTTAAAATGAACCATAGGTGCAAAATTGTGTGACCACTGAGTTCTTCAGTTAATCTTTCTGATCAACAAGCAATCTTTGACTAATAAATTCCTTTCCATCAAAAACCTGTTCGTTCCTCTTCTGGAAAAGAATACTCAGACTATTTCTGTCAAGACATTTTCTAGGGGGTGGAGTGTTGGTTCAAGCAGTAGGGCATCTGCCTAGCAAGAGCTAGCCTAGAATGGACCGTGGTTCAACCTTCACGTCGTCCCATATGGTCCCAAGCCAGGAACAATTTCTGAGCACATAGCCAGAAGTAACACCTGATCGTCACCGAGTGCGCCCCCCCCCAATTTAAACATCTAAGATTTTAAAATGATATATATCATCTTCTTAATCAACTTTGGACTTTTCTTAAACAGAGCCTAAAAAGTGTTATATTGCCCTTCCTACAAAATAAGCTAGAAATAAAATGGTGGAAAAATGAACTGAAATATTTCAACAGTTCTTTTATTTGGAAAGAGAAAATATAAAGTTGTAAAATCACTTATCTTTAGCAATTCTAGTGCTTAACAATTCTAAGAACCCACTGGGCAGGTACAAATCAGGCCTACTACTCTTATTGCAGAAAATTACTTAATTAGAATTCAGATATATTCTCTACGTTTTTCCTTACTATTTATTTTATGGCTATTATTTATTATGTTTTTCTTTACTATTTATTTGTTTTTTATTTATTTTTATTAATATTATTTATTTATTTAGTTAGTTAGTTAGTTTTGGGGTCACACCCAGCAGCACTCAGGGTTTACTCCTGGCTCTATGCTCAAAAATCGCTCCTGGCAGGCTCGGGGGATATATGGGATGCCGAGATTCGAAATACCGTCCTTCTGTATCAAAGGCAAACACTCTACCACCGTGCTATCTCTTTGGCCCCTATTATTTATTTATTATCACATGTTTTTCCTTACTAATTTTTGTAGCTATTTATGAATTGAATTATATCTAATTCAGTTCCCTGGTTGTGACTTGGAGCAGTCTTGCCTAAATTATATATACAAGAAGTTGCTTTATGAATGCTAACGTTAAATTTTATCTATTTGAAGATTTAATTTTAATAAAACTATTTTATCTTATTTCATAGTTTTTGAGTAACTATTGTTAAGCAGGAATTTAAACCTAGGTCAACTGTATGTAAAATAAGTCTTAATTTGGTAATTAGATGAATTTAAACTCTTCTCTTATAGAAGAGTTTAAAAGTAAAGGCAAGTTATTCCTTCCTAAATTACTGTTTATTGTAACAACATAACAAACACAATAGATTAACTTTAATAACTAACCTTGTTTGGTCCAACATTTTATCCACAATGTTCTGAAAGTTACTTCAATAAAAAATTTGTTTATATAATTTCCCCATGGATATGACATCTGGAACCACTGGTTTCAAGGTAGAAAATAATGAAGAAGACATAGCATCATAATCAAGAGATATTTATCTTTTATGCTTATTGAGCATTGATTAGATTCATTGTTTACCCCAAAAATAATCACCAGAGATACTGAGAAATGCAACAAAATCTCTTTTGTGAATCCACAACTATTATCCACAGTGTCAATGACCTGTAATTTTATACCCTTTGTATTCTTTAGTAGGGTTTGTTTTCTTTCTTATTCTCATTGACCCTCATCTTAGCCCTCTCATCTCTGCCTGACCAGGCCTCCAACAAATCTGAATGTGAGGTATCAGTTACCAATTTCATATCTCAAACAAAAAAAAAATCATTCGCAGAAATAAATGCCTAGAGTCAGACAGATAGCACAGATGGTAAAGTACTTACCTTGCACGCACCAATCTAAATTTGCTCTGCAGCATCCCTATGGTACCACAAGCACCACCTGGAGTAATTCCTGAATGTAGAGCCATACGAATCCCTGAGCACCACTTGGTGTGGGTCAAAATGAAAACAAAAGCTAAAAACCCAGAAACAAACTAACAAAAACTAAATGTCTAGTTACAGATTAGACAAATCTCTGCTTTCAGTTATTTGATATCCAGTCGTGTATTCTCTGTCTTACTTATGCCAAGTCAAGTTTATCAAAGTTAGCAAACAAAATGAATATTCTCAATTAGTCTTCTTTACATTGTCCCTCAGGATGCTACATAATAGATCTTTGTATTATGCTATATTTTATTTTGTCTTAGTTTGAAAAGAATAGCTGTAGAAATAAACTCATAAATATCAATGTACACATTTTAAATTGTATTTATCCCCTCTGTCTTTATTCCACCCTTAACAGAGTTTTTCTTCTGAGGCTTGTACAGTGAATACAGAGAGATTGTACAATTTGTTTGGCACTTTTTCTCCATGCAGTCAATGGAGATTGGACCACTGGCAGAACTGTGGTTCCCTGGTCCCTGCCAGGAGTGACCTCGGATCACAGAACCAGAAACAATCCCTGAACACAGTTGCATGTAGCTTAGAAAACAAACTAAAAGAGTTTTACTTTATATCCATAAACATAAAAATTATATTAAATTATTTTATCAATCATTCTACAAATACACACATACATGTACACATGCCTGAATAATACACATATAAATAATTTTTGTAATTGTATTACAGAAGTATATATTATCTATAGTATATCATATCTTAGCATATGATATTTATAGTGTTTATATATTATCTATAGTATATCATATACATTAATACACTATGTATTCAATATAATCTACCATATATTCAGTAGAGTTCCATGGAACTCTTTGAGGAGTTTATTTATATGTATGATACTGCTAAAATGGCTACGTAGTATTCTTGGCACATTAGGATTTTATTATGGATTTTCTCATTTTTACTTTCCCTAGGTTTTCTAATTTGAGATACCAAGAGAATTCAAGCAATAAATATTATTTTATGATTATTAAGCTTATAGTTCTGTGATAGTTTCCAGAAGTAGAATTGCTGAGCCAATGAGTATATGCATTTTTAATTTAATAGATGTGACTAATTTTTTTTTCCAAACAGGAAATTACAACATTATAGGTATTGCTTTTCAAATAGCATATTGTAGCAATATGTAACCACACCAGGAATTTGTGGGGTAATTAAGTATTCTGCATTTAGCAAACAGATATGGATTTAACTCCATATCTATTAGTATGAATTTAATATCTAGAGCAGACTTTATTTTTTACATTTTATATAATCAAAATAAATATTGTGAACTTTTTAGTACTGTATAAATTCTATGATAACTTGGAAGAAACTTATATATTTTGCTATGAGATGTGCCTATATAAATAGCACAATTCTCTCTTTTCTGAAATTTTCATTTATTTTATAACATAATTTTATTTATATATACTCACAGCATGAAAGTTAAGATTCCTTGACTGTCTGGTAGATATTATTTCTCAGATTTTTATTGCTATTGTATATATTGTGAAAAAATTACTTCCCAAGTCAATGGGCATGGCTTGCAATATTGTAGGTAAACTATTGTTTATAGCTTAACCAATGTTCCCAGTTTTTGATAAACATTCACTTTATCAAAACACTATAAAAGTATGATCTCAATATAGCAACATTTACTTGGTTGAAATTACTGAAATATGAAATATATTTACTATGAAAGAATCAACCTTAAAAGGGATAAGTAGAAAATCAGGGGTCTGGCAAAGTTAATGGATTTTAAAACAAGTCTTTTAAGGCTGGAATTGGAGTTACTTAGAATTGGTCAGTAAACAAGACTTAATAGATTCAGTTTGATGGACTGAATAAGTAAAAATCTTAAATCTTGATCAACAGAATGCTACATTAATTTTAATAATTCAGGTATTTTATTTGATCTACAGTATGTCCTCAGAGCATAAGTAGTTCACAGAGCAAGATGCAACTACAGCTTCTTTGTTCAGTTTGTGTTTTGTTTTGTATTTAGGTCATAGTGAGGATGCACAAGGCCAGTCTGATTTAGGGCTCATTCCTGGCAAGAGCCTGGGGGAACTACAGGGGGTGCCAGGGATCTAACCTGAATCAGTCATGTGAAAAGCAAGCACCCTGCCTGACCTACCTGCTATGCTATTGCTCTGGCTTCTCAGGTTGTCATGTACTACAAGAATAATAACCTGAAATATGAGCTTTTTTATAAAAAAAATCAGAAGAAGAAACAGAAAATTACATTCTTTAAATACTTAGTTCTTTCTTTTTTGTCATTTCTTTACCCAAGGTGTAGTATACTCATGAATATGAACAGATATCATTCATGAATATGCTTTTTGCTATGTTGTGGGTGTTTTTAAAGCTCTACTGATAATCGTTTCACTATCAGTTAGTGTTTGATCTTCACATTCCTTTTATTTCTGAATATGTGTTGGAAGAAGGGATGAAGGAACAATGTTCTGGTATCAGAATTTTAGACTTTGAAGATATATGTTAACACAAGAAAATAGGAAAAAATAACATGAAGAGTTTGTAATCATATTGTATTAGCTTTCTGTTGTGATTTTGCTGATAAAACCAATTCCTAAAAAAATGTTAAGTATTCTTATTGCATGGAAAACTAGCACTATGTTTAAGCTTGATAAAGCTTTTTTTTTTACATTTCTGGCCATCTGAGACATGTTTCATTTGTCATCTTAAAAAACATTTATGAAAACTCATGTTTCTTATTAGAAATAAACTAATATTTGAAAAAGTTAAATACAGTAATAAGCAATACTTATTTTGTGTGCACATTTTAATCAAAATATACACACAAAGGGATAATTGAAACTCAGGATAGAAAGCTTACAAACAATTCTAAATATTTTATTTCTATTTCTGCAACAAGACAAAAATATCACAAAAGTATTATACAAAAGTAGGGCAATATATTTTTCTATGAAAGACTACAGTCTCTCTGAAATTATAGACATAAATATATTTTAAGATGGGAAGATTAATGATAATTCAGGAAACAGGTCTTCAGTTAATAAATTTACTAAACATACTAGCATATTAACATTTTTTCTTATAGCACACATTTAACTATATTTGCTTTCTGTAGCAAACACTTATATCTATATATGCATATTTATATCTATATAAAATTTTTGTTTTGTTTTTTTTTAAGCCACACACAACTATTCTCAGAGCTTACTCCTACCTCTGTTGATGGATCACTTTGGCTGAATTTAGGGAACTATCTAGGGTCTTTTGTCCCCATTAAACTAACCACAATTTTGTTTATATTATTCTGATCAGCAAAGCAATTATTAATATAATGTTAGTCATAATAGCACTAATAAAAATAATGTTTTTTTATCCTTGAGCATTCTATTAAGGTTATTAATGGATATCTCAAAAAATGTTTTCCAAACTTAAGGTTCAAAGACTTATAGCAAATGGCACATTAGCAAATTATATTTTTTAAAAATTGATAAAATCAAAAGATTATCTATTTAAAATAATAATAATAATAATGTAATACAATTATATTGGTTAAATTTTACTAAGAAATATTTAAATATTATTGATTATGAAAGTTAATTTTATGCTTGTTTAAAGCATGTATTCATTACAGAAAGAGTTTAAAAATATTTATGATTACTAAATTTACATTATATTGTTATTTAAATTCTGTACAATTTTTTTTTCGGAACTTCTCTACCCAAGTTTCTAACTACTTTCACATATTGATGTACCAAATACAGATATTCACATAACAAATTTATGAAGTTATACATTATACATTGAACATATTATATATTAAATATATATAACATAATTTATCAAATATTAACACATATTTCAAGATAATCATTTTAAATTATATAATGATTAAACAAAATGTATATATGGTTATAGAAATAATTATAATTATATAACTATAGGTAAGTAAGGCAATTATAGAGCATTATAGGAAAACCATGTGTGAAGCATTAGCTTAGAAGGTAATGTAGAGGACAAGAGACATAGTACAGGGATAAGTTGCCTGTCCTGCAAGCAATTCTGGTTTGATCCCTGGCACCATATATAATGCCTTGAGTACTGCCAGAAATGATCTCAGAAAAACTAAACCTTTAGCCTTTCTGGTGTGCCTCAATCCTAGATCATTACCACTTCCAGAAAAAAATACACCAATTTATAAATAAATGGATATATATACTTGAGTTAATATTTTATACATTAAACTTAACTGTAAACCTTTATATTTTAAAAGAAAAAATTATTTTTTCATGAGATAGTAGTTGAAATCACATTATTTTAATAAGGATAATGGAGTAATAAAAGTAAGCAGTGGAATATAATTACTTTAATTTATTCAGTATCTACTCTATTCTCTTCTAAGGAAATTTGACATAGTTATCTATTGGGTTAAATGTTAAAGTCATTTTAAGGATAATATTATAAATTAAAATATTACAATATCTAAGCAAAATCTATTCACCCTTTTCTGCAATGAGAACAAGTAATAAAGAATGTTATTTTAAACAGTCATACATAATTGCAGATCTATCTTGTACTTGCCCGGCAAAATTAAACTGACTACAATCAAAAATAAAATTATAGTATTAGTAACAAAAGTAACTAAAAGTTATTTATTTGAAAATATCATTAGAAATAGGGTGAATACACCTACTCAGACCCACATCTCCTGCCCCAGCTAGAAACTACACCCAACACTGCTGCTGAGTCATGCTTTGTGGCCCATTTTCTTACCACCCCTCCAAATATGGATTCTTGCATGTTATCGGATTCGGCTCCAGAAGGATCCCCAGTGCAAGGAGTCTACCTGATTCCTTTCTGTTGCAAATTATTTATCAAACTCAACAAGACCAGGGCGTATGATGAAAATGTGCCCTGGATTTCACCACTCTCAAGAATATCTCAAAAGGTAGCAGGAAGCCATTATTTCCTTTATATGTTTAACACCTCTATAATAATATCTCTTAGTCTGTTTATTCCCAAATGTAAGGTAGCCTCTTACATCACTTTATTTTTCTTCAATTACGTTTTTTAAATTTATTTTTATTTATTTCTTCTATTATATACGTATATATAAAATATTTTTCTTTTTCTTTTTAACTTCACCTGTTTTGGTTGAAAACCTAAAAGAAAAATTCTATCCTGGGATTAAAGCTCAGGTCAAAACCAGGGCATAGAGATTGTGTAGCCTGTATTCTTACTTCCAAATGCACCAGCAATATAACAGCACCATTTCTTTTGGCAAAGGCATACTGAAAAAGGGAGAATTTTTTTTGTATAGAAACAAACTCTTATCTATTAGAGATAAAAATTCATACATTTTATAAGACAGGGGCACCTCCCACCCTGAACAACCTAGAATCCTTGTGATCAGACAACGACTGCCCAATCTCAAGCCCTAGAGCCCCGACATAGAACTGACACAGTCCCCTGCAACAGCACCATGAACTAAACTACCTAATACTGCTCTGGTATCAACTTGTGCCAGTTTTGATACGACATCCTGACAATGAGGAAACAGCAACACCTTGATCAAAGAGCAGTTGTCCTATCTGATCACCTAACAGTAAGTTGAAATCAGAAGACACATCATCCTTT
>PVKC010001397.1:7117-28822 GCA_004027635.1 Crocidura indochinensis
CCCAAACCTCCATGCTGCCTTTTCTTATTTTCTGACTCATCACCCCTGGGAATCCACTACATTGATCTTTATCACCATTTTCCAATTATATTATTAACCTTTGACTAGGAATACTATGCGATATATAACACTAAGATTGAGTGAAAAATATTGGTGCATGTAAGTATACATATTTGTTTGGAGAGGATCAAGAAAAGTAGACAACTAGAAAACAAAACAAATAATTTATATGTTATTCTAATCTTGGAATCTGACTATTGGAACCATTAATAATAAGCAGGAAGAACTGAATTATCATCATAATACAGGATACAATTTCAATTTTTTATTGGCTCAATTTTACTGCAGCATTTTGAAATCTGTTTTGTTTTGTTTTGTTTTGTTTTGATTTGGTTTTTGAGTCACACCCGGCAGTGCTCAGGGGTTACTCCTGGCTCCATGCTCAGAAATTGCTCCTGGCAGGCACGGGGGACCATATGGGGCACCGGGATTCGAACCGACGACCTTTTGCATGAAAGGCAAACGCCTTTCCTCCATGCTATCTCCCGGGCTCCTGAAATCTGTTTTTGATATATTATTTATACATGTCTATTTGTGCATGTTTACCTTTTATTAGAATGTTATAATGTAAAACATTTATATAGTATATTTGAAAAAGAAATAATATCTATGTGGTAGGCATCTGCTCTCTTTTAAACAAGGTTAACCTTTCTTCTCCCAAAATGTTAATAATGTTCAAGACTAAACTACTTCCCTCAGTTCAATCTTATTTAATTTTAAATTTCTGATTATTTCTGATAACAATTTACTTTTTGAGAGGATATTTCATAGAAAATTAATTTCTATATTTTAAAGATGATTTTATATTAATATGTCACATTCTTCAGAAAGTCTGTGCTTGAATATATATGTTGTAATGAAGTTAAAGAAAATATATTTCTAAATGAGAGATAGTTATATCTGTAGAATTTTTTCTATGTTGCAACAAATAAATTGGTATCAGAAATATTTTAGACAGTAAGATTTTTTTTAAGTACAAAAGAGTTTTTAATTCTAAAACTACCACTTATGATCTTGATACCTGGGAAAAATCTAACTTTCTTTGAACTTAGTTTATTAATTTTTATGATAATTATAAACTTATAATATTTCGCTATTTTATTATAAATGCTGTAAGGACAAAGAGAATTGTATGTATAAATCAAATAGCCCAGGGAACACATGGAAAGACCTCAAGAATTTCTATTTCAAAGATAATAACAAGCACACTTTAAACACCGTACACAAATCTTAATATCTCTGCAAAGAGGAATCATCAGATTATAGTTTTCTTAAAGCCCATTTATATTGGAAACATAAAATTGTTTAATAATTGAAGCATAGCACTTGACTTAAAAAGGTTAGATATCAACATTATTAAATCCTACCTACTCATTTGAAAATAAGTTACAACTTGAAGGGTTGAAAACGTAAGAAATTTTAAAATTAGCATAAATTGACATTTTTTTCCTATTTTGAAATATTGTTTTCATTCTCAAAACGAATGCCAAATTTATAATAATGGGTAGGGTTCTTAGAATACTTCAGGTGTTCAATTTAAAGCCTCACACATACTAGGGATCGTGGGCTTAGGATTCATCAGAAATTAAATGAAAGATTCTGAAATAGTTGAAAATGATTAGGCAGTAGACGTATAATATTACTTTCAAAATGTTGCTCAGGATGAATGAAAGTGGACAAGGTAAGAAATAAGGAAAGCAGATAGGAACTTGTGACTTGTAATTCTTATTTGTGGTACTAGACATGTAGCAAAATGGGTTGAATTTCAAGATTATTAAAAAGGCAGACTGTGTGCAATTTGGTGGCTAATTATATGTGAAATAGAGATAGAAATAAAATTTAAATTAACATGTGATTCTTTTTTATATATTTTATTGAATCACCTTGATTACATACATGATTGTGTTTGGGTTTCAGTCATATAAAGATACCACCCATCACTAGAATTACATTCCCATCACCAATGTCCCAAATCTCCCTCCTCCCCACCCAACCCCTGCCTGGACTCTAGACAGGCTTTCTATTTCCCTCAGACATTCCCATCATTAGGATAGTTCACACTGTAGTTATTTCTCTAACTAAACTCATCCCTGTTTGTGGTGAGCTTCATGAGGTGAGCTGTAACTTCCAGACCTTCTTTTGTGTCTGAAAATTATTATTGCAAGAATATCTTTCATTTTTCTTAAAACCCAGAGATGAGTGAGACTATTCTGCGTTTTTCTCTCTCTCTCTGACTTATTTCACTCAACATAATAGGTTCCATGTACATCCATTTGGTGGTTAATTGTAGGTGAAATAGAGATAGAAATAAAAATTAACAGCTGCATAATATTCCATTGTGTATATGTACCACAGTTTCTTTAGCCATTCATCTGTTGAAGGGTATTTTAGTTGTTTCCAGAATCTTGCTATGGTAAATAGTGCTGCAATGAATATAGGTGCAAAGAAGGGATTTTTGTATTGTAGTTTTGTGTTCCTAGGGTATATTCCTAGGAGTGATGATTCTTAAAACTATTTTATAAACTAGCACTTGTATGACCCATGTTACCTGGGTCATACTGGTGGTGCTGGTAGTTAATAAAAACTACTGGTGAGGGTGAGTAGTTTTATTTATTATCTGAATGTTCTTTGAACAGTTCATGAAAAGGTAATTAGAGTGAATCAACATGTATTTACCAAAAAAAATCTGAATCAATGATTTATAAATGTTCAATTTTCCAGAGTGATTTTCTCATTGTCTTTTTCCATAACAGCATGGTAACTTGGAATCTAACAAGACACCAAGAAATAGAAAAATAAAAGTGATCTTTGAAGCATTTACTTTTAATCTTGCCTTATTCTTAACAGGAGTTGTCTGGTTTAATTCTTTTATGGTTCTGGGAATATTACATTTAAAACCCATAATTGCACAGGAGAATTGAAGTGTTGTAAAAATTTAGAGAACTCTGTTCAAAGGCAATTTTTATTATCAACTGAATCTATGCTGTGATGTAGCCAACGACATTGTTTAGAGCATCATTAAAAGAACCCTTTTCAATATGACTGCTTTCTCTGGAAAATGTAGCATAGTCTTATTTAAAATTACTATATTACTGCAGCTGGCTATATATTTGTTGAAATCCCTATAGCATGGTATTTAGGGTATTGAACCAGTGAGGAATATACATGAACTTTATCAGCTTTCATTTTCCTTTTACAAACCAAGAACAATATTAAATGACATTTTATGACATTTGATAGGTATTTAAAATTTGTTATTGCCGCTGTTCATTGAACCATAAAATACAAGTGTAACAGAATGACTGTGATTCCATTATGAGGAACACAGGCAAAAAGCACTGAAATCAGCATCCTACAATATGTGCCCATTTTCCATCATTGTCTTGCTTCTGACCTGCTGCCAATTTTAATACATCCTCTGTGCCCAAATTTATCTATAAAAAAATAAGGAAAAATAAAAAGTAACTTCAATTCTATCTCTATAATTATCCAAATTCCAGGTATGGAAAGTTTCACAGATATTTAAAGGGTGGATTTACTAACTACTGTTATTATTTTGTACAAACTATGGTGTTCTGTGGGAGAGTAAATGAGAGACTGATGTAACAGTGTTTTTCACACCTTCTATCCATAAAGACAGTTCATTTATTTGCAGCTAATGCTATTATATCCAGAGCCTATGGCTGTTTGGCACTTTTAACGATGCGAATTTTAAAAGAGAAACAGCAAGTAAAATGTGAAAATGTCCTCTGGGACATTATTTTATTACTATATGTCCGTTATCATTTAGCAAACTGGATGCAATATAAAAAGATTCAGGTCAAACAGTTTGTTATGTGGCTGGTTGGCAAAAAAAAAAAATCAAATAGAGAAAAAATGCTTAGCTAACCTTAACTGTGTATGTGTGCATGTGTGATTGCATGTATATGTATGTGTGTGTGTGTGTGTGTGTGTGTGTGTGTATGGTCTGTAAGTTGTAAAAGTGAATTTAAAAATTTAGGAAAAAATGCAAGGTTTTTAAAAGCAGCAATCTTGTATTTGATGTGAGATATGTTTTGAGTATTATTCATTTATATTTGTTCCTGTTTTTAGTAAATTATACATCAAACTATGTATAATCATTCTAATGACTCAAGTAATATGTAAAATGAAATGAGATAACAAAAATAAACTATAGATTCAGATGCCTGTTATTTTGATGGCATAAAATAAGTAAATCAAGTGCATGCACTCTATCTCTCCTTTCTGATATTTGCGGCACTATGATTTATATTTCTGATCTTGATAGAACTTCATGCAAAAGATATAAAATACTAACACTATACTCTCCACCATTATATCTGCTTCCCTCCAAAATAAATTAAGCCAGGGTCTCATACCATTCACTCCTACCCTTAGTAAAGTCAATTTGAATGCCTTTTAGTTACAGAAAATATTGATAAAACATAAGAAATCTAGAATGATATTTTTATCCTCTCAAATCACTTGATCTAATTATGTAAAACAATGTGTCAGATTCTATTCTCTTCAGATGAATACAGTTAAACTATTTAACAAGAACATAACTTCCAGGATATATTGGCTAGGGAGAAAAAAAATCTCTTCCAAACTATCTACTTTAAATACTTAGATATATTATATATAATATCTGTAGCTATATAATCATAGAAGAGTTTTCTCTGAAAATGAATCTAAAGCATTAAAATAGGGAAAGATACCAGTAAGAGGAAGTTAGGAGATGTAATAGTTTCTTAGGAGAATAAATGGTACTTAGGAGAAGTAACTGTTTCTCAGTAAGATTTTCTTAAATTGTGAAGAGATAATATAAATAACTAAGACTAATAATATTAGAATGAATTGAATCAGCAATTTTTGCAATAAAACCAACCAGAACATACCTCTTCATTCTTTACTAACTGGAAGTCATATTTCCACACAATAGTGGCAGACATCTCAAAAATATACTCCTTGAAGTTTTAGCTTATAAATTTTTGATAATTTTCTACCAACATACTTTACATATTTATACTATTTAGATAAATTCTGTCACTCATGTCATTGTGCAGTTGATATGATGATATTTTCTGTTCTAATATTATATTTATGGTATTAGACATAAATTTGAGAAAGTTTAGTCTACATGAGGACCTGAGAATTTCATACAGTGAATAAAATGTCATATTTTATTAAAAATAATTAAAAGACTTATAAAAAGACTTAGTTTGCTGGAATATTTATCAGATATATCAAAACAAGACCTCCTTCTCTTAATACTTATTTTTGTTAGTTTTAAGTACAGTTTATTACAAGTAAGACAAGCTACATCCTCATCCTCTAAATTATCAATGGCTACAAAATTATTTTTTAAAAATTTGTCCTTCTTTACACCTTAAAATATATCTTACAAATCCTTTTTTTCCCTATATGTTTTATAAGAAAGAATTCTAGATGCCAGCATAATTTCTTGTAATGTAGATCTGATTCTGGTATACAACAGTTTTATTTCGTTAAAATATTCTTTTACTAACAGCTATAATCATGTGCACAAATACAATCATCAGGCCATAAACTCACTCTGTTGTTCTAGAAGGAGATATTAACCCAAGCCAGGAGTAATAACTGATATACCAGCCACGCATCTGAATGCTGGCAATCCTAGGAGAAGGGACAGGCCAAACCTCCACCCTGCCTCAGTCATGCCTCTTACATTCATTATCTACAACTCCACTTTCCTTATAGCCCTGCTTCACCACTCTTCTACAAATTTCTGAAGAGACTCTCATATGACCAAAATCCAAGACACACACACACACACACGCATGCACGCACGCATGCATGCAAGCATGCACACACGCAAGCACGCACACACAGTCACCTCCTACTCCCATAAGACTGGGCAGCTAAAAACTCAACAAAAACTACAGCATCATTAACAGTGCTTTGAATTCCTGGACAACTTTATTGTTAGTTACTGTCATAGAAACATACCAATTTAGATGCCAGAGTGGAGCTGAGGTCACTCAATGTTCAAAAACAAATGAAGTAACAATAGTCACAAATGTGCTATGATGCTAAACATTTTTCTTTCTTTATTTCTTTCTCTTCTTCCTTCTTTTCTTTTCTTTGTTTTTTTTGAACAGCCAAGAAAAAAATTGCAATTTATTCAGATTCAACAAAGCATTGTACTTGCGGAAGCCACTCTTGGAGGGGCCTGTTCTCTTGACAGTCACATTCTATGAGGAGAAAACATTAAAAGTCACAAACTTGTCTTTTGCTTTTTTGTTTAATCTCAGCATTACAGACATGAATTCACAATAAAGGGTCGGGGGCGGGCAGTGGCGCTGGAGGTTAGGTGCCTGCACTAACCTAGGACGGACCGTGGTTCGATCCCCAGGTTCCCCATATGGTCCCCCGTGCCTGCCAGGAGCGACTTCTGAGCGAATAGCCAGGAGTAACCCCTGAGCGTCACCAGGTGTGGCCCAAAAACCAAAAAAATAAATAAATGAATAAAATAAAGGGTCAACAAAACAATCCCCCCGCCCAACCCAACGATGACAACAACAACAACAACAACAACAAAAACAAAACAAAACACAAAAAAATCCAAAAGAGATTTACTTCCATCCCCAATTTCAAAGTCTCAGGAGTTTTTTTGTTTGTTTGTTTTTTGCTTTTGTTTTTATTTTTGGGCCACACCCAGTGACACTCAGGGGTTACTCCTGGCTATGCGCTCAGAAGTCGCTGCTGGCTCGGGGGATCATATGGGAAACAGGGGGATAGAACCATGGTTTGTTCCTAGGCTAGCGCAGGCAAGACAGGTACCTTACCTCCAGCGCTACTTTTTTTGACAACTCCATGCTGACTGACAGCAGTAAGCTTCCTTCTTTTCTTTCTCGGTTTTATTTCCATGATGTATTTTCTATGTAATACTCTATTTTATTCCAACATAAAACAATTATACCTAAGCCCATGAGCTTTTGGATCCATACAACTTTCATGACCTTTTAAGAATCTTTGAGTACAGTGGAAAAATTAATGTGATAGATTGAAGTTTCTTTGTCATTGAAATATTCTAAGTGAATATTATTACTTTCTTTGGAGTGCTTGACTCATATCTAAAGTGGAAGTATGAAGTCCTAATAATCTCTTCTATGATAGAGCAAAAAGAGAGAGGTTAAGTACTAGAGTTCTTTTTTAAGATGGGATTAGCATTAGGAACACATTCATCTATTAAGACAAACAAATGAATCACTGAGTAAATTCAGTACCTAAAGACCTCCTAATTTTCTCCCAGCTCTATCAAGTATAACAGAATAAATGGAATTATTAATTAAAAACTAGGAACTTGCAATAGTCAGAGGATAGTGACCAATAAGAATGAAGAAAGGGTATTACAGAAGACATTTTTTTTGAAATTTGAATAGAAAGTTATTTATTTATACTTAATGCTATGTGTTGATGAAACAATGGAAATTGTGTTGTGTTACTGCTGAGACTTGGTTACAGTGACTTTATGCTGTTTGATTCTGTTACTAAAAAGTATCAATAAGATCCATGTTCCTTCATTCTTCTTTGCATAGTACCAAATACTTTCTAAGCTTGGTTTCCATCACAATCATATAAATAGCTGACAAAATTTCCTGAGGTTACTATCATTTAACTATACAGATGAAAAAAAAGTGGTTAAATGTACTTCTGGAAGTCCTCCCAGGGACAAGAATGCTAATTTCCCAGAAGTCTTTAACAGACCTTTTCAGCAAATTACTTGGTCAAATATGTCTCATACACCCCCTTAATCAATAACTATAGCCAAAGGTTAGCATTTTAATGATTAACTTAAGCTGGAAACATGTGCCCTACTCACAGGCCCTAAAATTTCTCTCAACACATTTTTATTTTAAATGGAGGAAATATAGCTATTAAAATTAAAATTGTGCATATTTCCTAGGAAAAATAAGCACCCCAAAAGGGAAAAACTTAGAATTGTATATATCAGTGATTAAAACAATTTTATGCTATGAAGGTACCATATTATTGTCTCTTAGACTGATTTTTCCACCTACATTTAAACAATATTTTTATTTTACCAGTATTAATAGTATTTTAAAAATATATGTATTATATATATATTCTTAAAGAGAGTGTTTCTGACATTCCCTCAGGGGTAAGAGAAGGTAACAGAAGACAGGAAACGTGCCCTGCAAGAGACTGTCCCAGATCTAACTCAAATGCCAACTGTGATCTCTGAGCACTATCAGGAGTAATACCTGAGTATAAAGCCAGGAATATGTCTGAGAATTGCAGTGTATTAATCTAAAAGGAAAAAAAAAACAAAATATGATCTCAAAGTGTCAAGATTAATTTAAATTAAATAAGGCAGTTCTTACTTCTTTTTCGTGTTTTTCAAATTTAACATCCAAACTCATCAAAACAAATGTTATTTCCACCATTTACTTTTTCAGCCTGACTCATTTTCTGCCTCAAGTTCTTCAACATTATAACTTCCCATTCTCCCTGACTTACTTCAAGTTCAGACTCTCCAGAAGATATTTTATTTGCTATCATTTTTAGATGCACTCCACCTTTTTGTATTATTGGAGGAAATAGCAATAGGTACATTTTCCTTAGACTCTGGCACTCTATGTTTGTATGTCCTACTTTCCAATGGTCAGTAAAAGCACATGATTGTTGTCTTTTCTATTGCTTACCTTATTCTCCTGGCTTGTTAACCTTCTATCAATAAATACATAACAAATGGTTAAACTGGATGTCAGCAAATGGCAAAAAATATGTTCAAGTTTTGTGATAGGGCATTATAGCTGTTTGTTTTATTATTATTAACAATATTGTTGTTTTAATTAGCAAACAGTTCCTACAAGAAAATATGTGTAAGTAGATCTTTACATTTAATTCTATTTAAATTTTGGCAGCTCACATATTAAGCTCAAAATTTTAAAAGCATATGATTTAATACTTTGTTTATATGCCAACTATGATAATACATGCTCTATAGTGGAGTCTATAAAAATCACAAAAATGTTAACATCTAGATTCTATTGCTATTATTTTACTTTATCAATGTGTATGATAATTCATTTTATCAATGAGAATATTTACAGCAGGTATATTATTTGTCTACCATCACACTATAGATAAGTAGAGAAGACAATTATTAAATTCAATTTTCTTTGCTGTCATTATGCCTATGAATATTAGCTCAAGATCAGAGTTTGAGGCCTTTTGCATACCTGATATGCTATAATATATTTTATTAGGAAACATTTTTTAAACTCTAGAAACCTTGAATTATAGAAAATATTATTTCAATTTTAAGTGCTGGGAAACTCATGATTAAAGAATACAGCATCTGCCAAAATAAAGTATAATTTGTGTGTGAGAGGCTCTTTTGAAACTAGTATAATATACTCCTGCATGAACACATGACATTTTCAATTAAATAGTAAGGCATCAGAGTTACAATCACATTCAAATAATATTGTGTGTATGTGTATACACTCACATATACATACCAAGCTGAAAATCTTGTGTTATAAGTTTCTGATATATAGGGATTTATAACATTGCCAAGATGGTAAAATCTCATATTATAAAATCTCAGAGTTGCAATAACTATTTGAGGATATCTACAACAAAATAATACATGAAGCTAAATACCAACAGAAATTTTTTGTTTGATTTTGGTTCAGAGTATGCAATACTTAGGATTAATGGTACTCCTGACTTTGCACTCAAGAATCACTCCTGATTGTGCTTAGAGGACCAATAGAAATGCTGGGGCTCAAACCTGGGTTGGCTACTGATAAGATAAGCACCTTAGTTATTGCACTATTTCTCTGGCCCACCAATGGCAATTAATCACAGACCTATAGAAATAACTCTAAATAAAAATAGTTTTTCTATTGAAAGAAGAGAGTTAAAAAATAGGCATATTGAGGGAAGGGGATTGATACTTGTTTTTCTTTATTGAGGTGACTACCAATGGCTAAAGTATATGAGTGCTTGCATTTTTATAATAAGATTACCAAATTATTTGTATTCTTTTCTTTAACCTAATCTATATCCATTGTATATCCCTTGGTGATTGATATGTAACTGTGATGACTGGGTGAGAAAATTAAGTGGGAATGTGTATTGGCAGAAAAATGATCTTTTCCCTATTGAAGCATGACACCAAAAGTGCTAGTGCCTTTTAGGTGAGATAAAATAGTTAATATATGTGAAAACACTTTGAGACCTATTAATGCTCAATAAAACTAATTGTCAGCATAAGTATCTTCATTAAAATATGAGTTCTGCTTTTTGAGGACATGTTGGCACACTCAGTAGGACTCAAAGGTTGCTCCTAGCTCTATGCTCAGAGATTATATCTGGCTGACGGGGGGATGAGGGGACTGGGGAAGTTGTATTCAGTATTAAGAATCAAAGAAGGGTAAGTTGCATGTGCCTAATCTCTTAAAATTGCCTCTTCAGCCCTAAAAATAGTTTTGCATCAAATAATCATTTCTAAAACATTCTTACTTCTAAGAACTAAGTAGTTTATGCTAAGAAAAATAAAATAGAACAATAAAAATTTCAGAAAACAAACCCACAAAATCATGAAAGGCACATAGAACTGCTAAAGAGACAGTAGATCGCAAGTGTGATTTGCAATGTTTATTTATATAAAAAAAGTAAATTAATTTTTATTTCACAAACATAAGTTGTTTCTAGGCTTGCCCAAGAAGATTGATTTATACGTTTGAATGAGATTTCCATTTTACTTTATATTAAAATGAATGGAAGTTAAAGGTCAAGTTTATTCAGAAAATTGTTAGCTATCTTTGGGGAAATATTCCAGCATGTGTGATTTTAATCAATTTTCATTCATTGTTAAAGTTCACATAAAGTTTAGCTTAATGTCCATGGGAAATGGAAATGGTGACTTTGCTTTTATGTGCACAATAAATATACCTGAATCTAAAATCCTCTAGACAATAATGTTAATAAAGCATATTTGTCTGGTTCCATCAAAAAGAAATGTTTAAATTAGAAGATCTGCATTCTTAGGTGCTAGGTTAATAGTAGAATTTTCATTCTCAATCTTTATTATTTATAATGCCAAGAGGGAAAATTAACCTGAGCATACTCTTTGGGCCATAAATCAGAGTAGTTATAAAATATCTGAAGAACAGATGTAAAAAGAAGGTGGAAAGGATAATCTTCCAAAAGGATTGGTACCTTTTGTCTGATTCTGTCCCAGCTTACAGCAATTCCATAGGTCTGTACAAGTTTTTGCTTAGATCCCAACACATTAGTTTGAGTCTTACATTAGGCAGATGATTTAATTAGCTGGTAGAACTTGAATAAGATTATTTCAATCCTCTGAATATATGGGCCTAGGTAAGGAGATAAAGATAAATATGAGGGGTTATGGAACAAAGTTCTCTACCCAGATATATGAAACTGGATAGAAAGCCGGTAAATTAAACTGCTATGGTCAAGTTAAACTGATATGCATATGGATGAGTTGGTTTATGATTTACTAAGACAAATTGGACTGAATCTCTAAACTGAACAGTAATGACTCTCAAAATAGGGCATTGATAGATCCCAACTACCATAAGAGATATTATGCTTATCATATGTTATTTCAACTTTTGTGTATTTAAGGAATATTAGAAGTACCAATTTATATCCCCATCAAAAATTTACCGCTGTTCCCTTTTCTCTCGGTTCTTGCTATCATTTGTTCTTTTGATCTTTCTGATATAGACTATGATCACAGTGTGATCTTACCTTATTTTGTTTCAGTTTTTTATTACCCAAATATCAAATGTGTGGGGGGAGGTTGAACCCCTTGCTGGAGGTCCAGGAGTTTAAAAATATTCTCCATTGGGAAATGTTTCCAATATGAAACATCTTTCCTTAGTTCTCCTTGTTGAAGAGACCCCAACGACAAATCCCCCCACAAACAAATATAACAGTCTAGTCCGTGAATCCAGGGGACAAAAGTTCAGCAAATAAGCCTTTTTTGACACACTCTCTAACTCTCCAACCTCACCATCCGTCTTGTCAAAAAAGCCCCATTGCCTCCCCCACAAACTCTTTATTTCCATTTGTTAATCACCCCCACCTGGAAGATCCAGCGGGGAATGATAGGCAAAAAACAATATAAAAGTTACACAACACAAATGCATCACTTTTTTCATGTGGATAGTGTGTTTTCTATTTGTAGTATTTGAAGAACATTTTACTTAGTGTTGTTAATTTTTAATATTCTAGTTCTAGGTCAATAAAAAGTGCCTTAGCAATAACTTTTGATCTAAGAGTTATAATAGGAAGAATTTGAACCAAACTCACAATATGTTTTAGATATTTTCTTGATAATGTGCGTGATTGTGTGTGGTTGAAGAAGCTAAACTTAAAGGGGGACATTAGAACCTTATATTAGATCTTAAGTCTACCATAATAAATTATTACATATTTCTTGATTTAAAACATAATTATAATTTTTCACAATTCAGAGATCAGAATTCCAAAATCAAGTTATTAAAAGGAATTTTTTTTGAAGATTCAGGGCTAGAATCCATTGCCTTTTGTTTTTGGAAGCTTTGTAAACTTGGGATTAGCTGATTTGAAGTCACAATTCTATTGCCTGTTCAGTGCCTTCCCAGATTACTCTGGATTCTCTGTCTGTCTGTCTGTCTGTCTGTCTGTCTGTCTGTCTGTCTTTCTCTATGTGTGTTACCCACTTTCTCTCTTTCCACACACAGACACACACATCAAGGAACTCTTCATTGATCTTAGGACTCATTTTCATTTCAGAATTCATTTTGAGATTTTTAATACAATATATCTGAAAAGATCTTTTCCACAAATTTTTTTGCACAGATTTGATCATCTTATGATAACAGAACTAAGTCTACCCATTATAATAAATAACAGGCTGGGTTACATATTCTTATATCTACTTGTCTACCCACTAAAAACTGTTTCCAGAAAATCATTTTAAGTGAAGATCCAAGTTGTAAAAAAACAAATTTTCTGGGAATATCTTGAGTCTGTGGCAGATATTTCGGCAAAGGGATCATTTTATTTAATGCACTAGTGTTTCAGCCACAGAGAAGTAGATAGATTTGGTATTTTGTTGACAGTTTTCACCTAGAATTAAGAAGCAATGTTTTCTAATAATGAGTGAGTACATATTTATTGGCCTTGTGTTCCTCACAGTGTCACTTCATTACATAGGCAGCCACCTATCATGGTATGATAGAGGTGGTATTGTGTGGAAAGAAGGGCATTATGTATTGATAATGAACTGACAGAAATGACTTTTTGATTTGCTTGATTTTTTTCTTTCTATCATAATACGTAACCATTCACCCTGGAATCCATTATTTAGAATATGAAGATTTTCAAATCTCAAACTTCACCAAACATATAGTTATTACTGATGTTTAAAGGTAATATTAATATTGTCACTTTGATATAGACTATATAAAAAGAGCTAAAACTTCCATTCAGTACCAATTCTTATGAGTCCAGAGACAAAATAAAATTATAATTTAGTCATATAGGAAAAGCATCTCGCTAGCAAAAAATCTAAACTACTAAACAGAAATCATTTGCATAATTAATTTTTGCACATTGATATTAGTTGTGACCATCATCTTAGTCTCTGATGTATACTCACAAGTATTATTTAAATAAACATATTTTGTGAGTGGTTGGTTCAAACATATTTTATTTAAAAACACAATTGATAAACTGGAGTGGTTTTATACACTTGTGTAACAGAAATGATTATACATTTTGGGATCTATTAGTTTTGCTTAAGAACCTCTCTGTAAATAAAAAGAGTAATGAATAAGACAGTGGCTTTTAGTTTGTTTGTATAATGTGCTGTTCTCTCACACTGTCAAGTAAATAGAAAATTAAACAGGATGGTAGACACTCACTCTCTACCTATGGACAATTTACCATCTTCACCTCAATTTTCATTTCGTGGACAGAATAATAAAAAAGGGTTAATTTGAAAATGATACGTGGTGTGAGAATACCTGGCACCATTTCCTTTAATTACTCAGTTTATACTGGATGATTCTCTATTCAGGCCCATTTAAATAAATAAAGTACATATAGTTTATTCAGGCCTCATGGCTTTACAGTTGAGGTACACGTGTTTCTTTCTATCAGTTCTCTCACCCTTCTTTTTGAGAAGACCAGGAATATTTTACCTTGAAATTTTTAATTTTTTTATTTAAGTACCGTGGTTACAAACAAGTTTGTAATAGGATTTCAGCCACAAAATGCACACACCCCTCAGTAGTGCAATATTCCCTGTACCATTGTCCTCCCATTTCCTGCATTTAACTCTGCCCCATCACTTAAAGGTCATCTCAGGCAGTTTCGCAAGTATTTGTCAGTTGTATTCCAAAGGATTTTTGTTGTAAACGAGGGCCTTCTGGAAGGTGAAAGTGATGATGTTTATTATTTCTTTCTAAACTTTTAGGTTAGGTAAGCCATGTTTATTTTCTGCTCTGTAAATCTCAGTCTGGTCGGCAGATCTATGCCAATTACTGCAAATTATAATAGCACGAGGGTTTTTTTTACTTTCTATTTTTTTTTGCTATGTGTTTGTTTGTTTTGTTTGTTTGGGGGACAACCCAGAGATGCTAAGGGCTGTTTGCTCAAGAATCGCTCCTGGCAGGCTCTGGGGATCATATGGGATGCTGGGATCGAACTCAGATTGACCGTGTGCAAGGTGCAAGGCCAACACTCACTCCTCTGTTATATTGCTCTGGCCCAGAACTTCTTACATTATATTGTATGAACAATGATTTACCTGGATTAGTCTCTATTTATAAAGAAATAGTTCTGTTTTTCTAGTTCATAACTGACTAATACCTTCTATAAATCAGATGTAACTGAGTGATCATTAGTACTTTATACTTAGTCACAAAATTGCACAGTTCTTTGGCATCTGTTTATATATTCTCTTCAATAAAGGTATCTTTAATAAAGATCCCCCTCTTGCCTTAGAAAATTTCCTAGAACTAATTTCATTTTGTATGGACAAATATATAATAGATGTAGTTGATTTCGATAAAATATTCCAAACTGATAAGTGGGACACTGAAGATCAATACTTATGATGGAGATAGTTATTAATAGGAATTTACCTCCCCTAATTTTCTCTAGCAGTTTTCTCTAAAAGTCCATTAGCTTTAGTAGGTGACTTTTATTTATTATATTTTACTAGTTTGAAATGATGAGTGCTTTAAGGGAAAATTGTGAGATGAGATTAGAAAAGGATTTCAAGCAAAAAAAGAAAGATATATAAGGTAAAATACGAGATGGTTTTTGCAAATGTAAAAAAAGCAACTCAATTATTTTCAGAAGGTCACAGTCCTATAAGCTGTTCCAGTAATGTGGAAGGTTTTATTAATAAATTCATTTTTTCCGCTAAACCTATTATTTGGCACATAGTAAGAATGCAAAGTGAGCCTTGCAATGTGGACTTGGTATAGAACAGAAGTTGGCAAACCCCTGTTACCTATTGACTTAATCTAGTCCTCAGGCTACCTTTGTAAATAAAGTTGTGTTTGCACATTCATTGAATTGCTCACTGAGGATAGTGGCTTTCATGCTAGAGCAACAGAATTAAATAGTTACAAAGAGTATGTACTACGATATAAAAATATTTAATTTGAGTCCTTCATGAAAAATAATTTGCTAATGCCACTATTTTTTTGAAGATAATTTTTCCTATTCCCTTTCAGATGATAGATTTCAAGAGTTTCAGCTACTATGCTAATTTCACTACAGAATAAAATCACAGATAGTCCATGCACTTAAGAAATTCATCAAGGGATTAAAGAAAGATGTCATATGTATATAAAGCTTAGACAATGTTGTGAAAGACTTTAAGTGGAGATGACAGCAGGGCTTTTTTATTTACTAGCATTGCTTCCATATAGAGTAATTATAAATCAGATTTTGTTAACTCCTATATAAACTCCACTTATACTTTTAAGAAAGGCAGTACCAAAATGAGAAAAACAATTGCCAAAGGATAGAACAGTGAGTAAGGCCTTTGCCTCTTGCACACAGCTGACCCAGCTTCCATCTTTGGAAACCTATATGGCTTGCTAGTCCCTCAAGGACTCATTACTGAGTTCTTCAGGGAATCTCTATAAATAAACTAAATAAGTTATAAAATAATAATTTGGAATCAAACTAATAAAACAAAAAACTAATAAAATTTTTGAATAATTTGTATTATTAATTCAATCATGCATTTAATCATCTATGTATGTATATATTCTCTTCTTCACATAATACTAAGTGCTAAGAGTAGTTGCTAACCATGGCAGAAAAACTAAGAGATTACATATTAGTGTGTAGGTAAGATATAGTACTGCTCAGCATACCAGAAAGGGTTTATATTAGAAACAAATTCAAAGGCCTTATAATGGAGGTAAACAGAGACTGCTTAATAGTGATATCAATTTAGAAAAACTCAGAGCTGGTGTACATGCATACGTTGAGGATAAAAATTTGCCTAGATTTATATTAGATTTCTATTATGAGCTATATGATCCTGGAACAGTTATTCAATAGCCCCCCCACCCCCAATTCCTCATCTTAAAGTGAGGACAAATAGAATCTATCAATATTGTTGTAAGCGGTAAGTGAGATCCTGTTTGCAAAGTACTTAAAACATTAGTAAGTACTCCTGGGTTGGTATTGAGTAAGAGAAGAATCAGAGTGATTTTGATTTTACTTTTAAATTTTTGAGCAGAGATAGAAGTAACCACAACACAAAACAAAACAACTCAAAAGCACTTAATAATTACCTCATAACTCTAGATATATTTGTTGTGTTTTCAAAATTTCCAAAAAGAAAAAAATGACAGAGTGAGGTGCTAAAAGAAAAAAAATATCATGGATAATATATGTTTCTGCATATGTAAATGTATGCAAGCACCTGCATGCATGTTCTATGGAGAGGTGATGATAATAACACATTCTAAGAAACTTTTAAATGTTTATAAAATCCAGAGATAGAATACATTGTTTCAAATGTAATTGAATACATTCTTATACACTAGTAGTAGCCAATTGTTTTATAGGATAGAATTAAAAATTTTTGTAAAATTCAGAAACTAACTTCAGTGATATTTTAATTCAATATTTGAAAAATTAACAAAAATTAGGACAGCTTTAATGCATTTTATAACTGTGTAATGAAAATTTATCTGAACTGAAGATATTAAACATGGATTTCCAAGATATTAAAATTATGTATGGAGAAAAGTAGAGATCATAAAGTGAAATTATTAATGTTATTATTTATATATGGGGAACATTTTCTAAAAATTCTTAGTAAGTGAAAATCTATTTCCACCCAGAGACTTTGTTTGACCCCTGTAAAGTTCTATGACTATATTAAAGTTTTCATGAATTTCAAGTGATTTGGGATTCAGTTCTTTTCCAAAGAATATCTTAAGTTTCCCTGGGTTTATTGAAACCTGATTATGATAAACCTTTATTATTTGATACCACATAATAATTATGTATCTCTTGTGTTAAATAGAATGTAACTAATCAAGATTTCTAATAAATTTCATAAATTACTTAATTTGTCACAGAACACATATACATTCACATTACATATAGAAACATGAATATTACTAAGATATTAACTGATCAAATATTACTAATATATTTCCTGATAACTATATGAAGCATTGAGCACTCAAAAATCACAATGAATTTAAAATCATACTTTTTATATTATTATTACAGATAAAATATATGTAAATGAAAATTGCGTATCATATTAACTACTTAGTGGTATAAAGTGGTTGTTCTTCATTCCAGACTAGAGGTTTCTTAGGAACATGTTAATGTTAGCAAAATTTCTAATAAAAAGTATCATCTTTCTACATAAAAATGCTTAAACTTTGATTCAATTATATTCTTATAATTCAGTTTATCTATAATATGCTTAAGAAATAATGATATTATTGTAGGCTTACTTAGAACTATACATTAAAATGCATTTAACATGGGGCCAGGCGGTGATGCTGGAGATAAGGTGCCTGCGCTAACCTAGGACAGACCTTGGTTTGATCCCCCGGTTCCCCATATGGTCCCCGTGCCTGCCAGGAGCAACTTCTGAGCGAATAGCCAGGAGTAACCCCTGAGCGTCACCGGGTGTGGCCCAAAAACCAAAAAAAGCAAATGTATTTAACATAAGAACTAGTCTTTGGTTATGTGGGGCTTGGAGAAAATAGTTTGGTATTTTGGTTTTTGTTACTTTTTAATCAATGGTCAATATAATTAAAGACATAGTACTTTACTAGATCCTGGTGAGAGAGTGAGTCACTGTTTCTTAAACTTCCACAGCTAAATTCAAAGCAATAATCATAAAAACCCACTGTTGTCTATTTTTTTCCATAATTTAATATGGGAGAGCATCGACCATGTTCAGTTAGTTAGCAATTTCAGGTGACTGGAATGTCTGCTTCCTAAACTTCTTATTGAAGCAATGTCATACTGCATAAGAATAAAATTATAATAAAGTTCTAAATTCTAAATTATGAAATTATATTTAAAGAGTCATAGGGCTAGAGAAATAGTACAGCAAATTTGTTGTACAGTAATATGTTGGCCTTACACATTGACAACAAGAGTTTGAATACTTGTACTGAAGAGAGTCCCCAGAGTACCACCAGGAGTGACTTCTGAGCATAGAGCCAGGATTAAGTCCTGATGACAAACTAAATTAAAGTCAATAAATAAAGGTTTGGAGCAATGATACACCAGGTAAAACTTTTGTCTTGCATAGTGCTGGCTTGGGTTTGAACACTAGCATTTCATATGGTCTCCTGAGACCACCAGGAGTAATTCCTGAGCACAGAGCAAAGAATAATCTCTGAACACTATTGGAAATGGCTCAACAATAAAAATAACTGAATGATATTATAGTTTGTAACATGAAATATAAAATCAAAAGTAATATGATTTATCTTTCCCATTTAAATTTAAGGAATTAAAATGGAAACTTCGTAAATCATAACATTTTACAAGTGGAAATGCTCAAAGATTACTTCCAGATTTGTATTTGGGATGGAATTGAGTTCAGCTAAATGAAAAGCATATGAGTACCTAAACCTTGTACCGTCTCTCTAGCCTTTAAGTTTCACTTTGTAGATGACCAAATTTATTCAAAATGATTACCAAAGATAAGATATGTATTCAGCAAAGTTAAGACAAAAATACAACAGAGAATATAATTGTTGGAATCTGGGGCTATCTGAATGCTAGCTGTTCATGGAAGTCTCGTTCTTTCATCAACATGGTTTATATATTCTGTAGCAAACAAGTATATCTTACCGTATTTGCCGGCATAAAAGACGACCCCCTAATTTTACAGTTAAAACATAGGTTTAGGCCTATATTCGCTGTATAAGACAGAACATTCCTGTGCTGCAACTGTATGTACCACAGTGAGCCAATCACAACAAACAAAGGCTCAAAGGGTATACTGTAATAGACTTCCTCTCTGGCTCTGACCCATTTGAGCAGGCTTTTAACAGTGTAGATTCGGGTACAGAACATTGTCTAATTTGCTTGCATCAAAAGCCTGCTTGGATTGGCCGAGTTAGAGAGGCGGTCCGAGCAGCCTTGCAGTGATTGGTGCAGGATCGAGTTGGAAAATTCATTTCGTGGCAATATCCAGATGATTTTCGTTTAGCGGCATATCAAGACGCTTTTCGGAATATACTTGGTGTATAAAAAAACTCCCGATTTTCGGTTGACTTTTTTTTATTTTAAAAGTCGTCTTATATGCCAGCAAGTACGGTAATTTATCTTGCAAGTAACCAATCTTGGTTTGAATAGTTAATGCCACATATAGTTCCCTGAGTATTATCTGATGCAATTCTAAACTTGGAGTCATTAGTTAACCCAGAACATCACAGCATATGTCCCCTAAACAAAACAAAATAAACAAAGTATTTATTAGAAAAATATGTCACAATGAAATGAATTGCATGGGAAGTAGGTAGCATGCCTATATCAGACAAAGCAGTTCGAAAATGTTTGATCCTTGAAATCTTTGAGAACTGTCAGATCATTTGTGCTTGATCAATATATAATAAAATTCTAACATGCACAGGACACAGAACTGTCAGAAATTTCTTGCTGGTAATCTGGGAAAGCTAATTTAACTTAATTTTTAGGAATATGTATTTTATCAAAATATAAATTAAAGAATCAATTTAAGCAACTAGGAAATAAACTTAGAACTCTGTTACTCTTGTATTACACCATGTTTTTTCACAAGTTGACAAAGTTTAGACCTAAATTTGGGAATGAAAAATAACTTTCCCTACATGTAAATGACTTCTCTCACATGCTAATGAGCATGTAAATTAAGTTTTATATATGGAACTTTTAGACACTTATATAAAGCTTATGTAATCAGTGCCTTAATCTATTAGCTGAACAAACCACTTTATACTTTTCTTTCTCCAAAAGCTATTATTATACAGATGGCCAAGCTTCACATAAATGAAAAATTAGCATTTAAGATAGTAATGAATTATTACAAGAATCATAAATACTCTACTAGAATTTCAGGGCTCCAAACATCAAATTGAGTAGACTAATGTAAACTTTTAATCACTGATTTTTTCTACTGCTATTTTTGCAAAACTATAGAAAATATTCTAACTCTTGTAATGCTGATTTTTATTTCTGTTTTTATCTTTTTGGATTTGGGGGCCATATATTGCAGTACTCAGGGCTTAATACTTGTTCTGTACTCAGAAATCACTCATGGTTGGACTGAGGAGACCATATAGGTCCCAGAGATCAATCCTAGTCACTCACACAAAAGGCAAGTACCCTACCTGTTATATTGTCTCTCTGGCCACTTAGTACTATTTTTTAAAAGAAAACTATATTTACTTAAGTTCATTTGTAATTTTTTGAGGGAGGGCTAGAAGTAACTATCTCTTTTTTCATTTTTCCTAAATATAAATGGCACTCTATAGTTACACATAAAAATGGAAAGTATTTTTCAAGTACAAATTTAAAGATCAAAAGAGTATTATTTCATCTTGATTTCCCTTTTGTAATCATATATTCGTCTCCTATGTTTCAATATTCTTTCTATTCAGTCAAATGTGGACTCTTTATATTTAATTAAGTGAAGGTAAAATTTATTTCTCCATGTATTAGCTATATTTTTGTAATTAATAGTCACATGTGACTAGAGGCTTTTGTAATATACACTTAAAGATGTTTTCTCTCGTAAAATGTTTTAGTGGGCAGTATTCTGACTAAACTTTGAAAATATCCTCAAGGATTTTTAGATGCTATTTAAAATGAACATTTGGGAAAATGATCTGTTTTGTGGTTATAATCAGTTGATATAAGCTTTTTCATGATAAATTTATTAGGGAAGTTAGTTTTATAATTATGTAACTGCAAAGAACCTAAGTGATAATTTAATATAAATCTTTATTCTGCAATTTAGGAAACTTAAATACAGGTAGATTGATTATTTTGTATGGTGTCACCTATGATTTGATGATAATATCAGTAGTAGTAGCCAGGCATGCTTTCAAA